>APFE030496607.1:118510-140563 GCA_000404065.3 Pinus taeda
TCGATTGTTGCTAGACCCCTGTTGGGCTAGTAGGGATCGCCTCTATCCGTAGAGGGGATTTACCTATACAACAGTAGCCTTATTGACTCTATCCACAAAATTCACTATATTGGAAGGAAGAGAATAAATATACCACTCAATCTATACATCAACACCATGGCTTGATGTAACTGGGATTTTGTTTAGAAATTTATTATCTCTGGAATTAAAATCTTTGATATTTTCATCTTATTTTTCTTTTAAATTAGAAATATCATTAATAAGGGATGTAGTTGTGCGATCATCGCCAAATTTAGCTAAAAATTGTTCTTCAAACATGTCCGAATTAGTAATAGACCTTGGTGGTAATGAAAAATACCATGAACCTACAGATCCTTGAACAGTGTAGGGAAACAATCTTACTACACAGTCTTCTTCAACTAATCCATTAAGATTAATGGCTAACATATAATTATGGAGATGCTCTTTAGCAGGTAATCCATCAGCAGGATTAAATTTTGGTAGCCATATTTCAAGATGTTTAGGTAGATCATGGAGAGGTGCTAGAATTTGCATAGCTCTAGGATTGGCCCATGGTCTAACTAATGGTGGGGGTGGATTTTGTTGTCTTCTTGCCATTATTGGAGTTTGGGAAGATGTGGATGTTGAGGGTGATTGTGTATAGGAAGAGGAAAGTTGTGTATTAGTGCTAGATGAACTGGAACTAGTACTTTGAGAAGTAGGGGTATTAACAATATTGATTGGAGGGAATGAAGGAGTTTGTGGAGGTGAGTTTGACAAAATATCACTAGTGGATGTTTGTGACTCAGATTTCTTAGTATTTTTCTAGAAAGAAGGAAGAGAAAATTCGAATGGAGGAACCCCAATCTTCTCACTTTGAGAAGAGTTAAAATCTGAGTGTTGTAAAGTAGAGGTTACACTTCCTTCATAAGCTTCAGATGGCACAAGATTTTCTATCGAAATATAAATTTCTAATTTCTTTATTGAAGTCTGGATTTCAGGTGATTCTAGATTATAATTTGAAGACAGTACTTCAAGAAATGTGTTAGGAGATTTAGGAGGTGATTTCTCAACTTCTGATCTAGAAATAAGAGTTTTGGATGAAGATCTAGAAGTTTGGGGTGATCATGAGGGGGAGTGACCCTTGGAATGGAATTTTAGTTTAGATTCAATTATTTTTTCCATTCATAGTCGGAAGCCCTCCTTCTAGTACCAAAAATTTTGATTCCCTGAAATTTGTTGCAACAACATTAGGGATAACCACCCAGTCGGGGACTTGAATACCGTCCCTTTTCCATTTGGAATAATGACTCTGACTGGATATAATGGGACCCGTTTCCCAATAAAATGTGATAGAATGGATGTAGAGTGCTTATAACCTAATCTAGGTGATAAATGGAAGTGATTATAAACTAAAATACATGTATTAATCTATCTATTACCCGGGTTACTTATGTTTATGCGATCTAAAATAATTGTCCTTGGTGCATGATAATAAAGATTAATCAAACACTTGCAGAAATGAAAAGCATTTAAGATAATTATTTTTATTAAATAGTTAATCAAAATAATTTATGAAACTTTTATCGCAATCAAATAACGTTAACAAATCACTTATATATGTATTAAATATGGAAATTCTAGCATGTTCATAAATGAATTAATGCAGAATTGCGTTAGAAAAGATACATATAATAAACAATATAAAGAGGAATGACTATCAATTCATAAACAAAACGTAAATACAATGATAAAAGTACTCGATGTATGTTACTCTTCTCATGAAATAAATAGTTATGGTCTAGTCTTTCTCATTAAGATGGTTTCAAGAATACAAAAGTGCAAGCTCTCAAAGCCTTCTCTACAAAACTTCAGGACCCTGATCTGGTCATTCTACTAAGATAAGCTTGAAAGTACAGAAGTGCAAGCTTCCAAATCCTTTCCTTATAAAATTTGGGGACCCTTTCTTTGTAGACATGAAAGGGTTTATATAGAAAAATTAAAACATAAAGATAGACAATACATAAAAAGTGTTGAGGAGGTTGAAACAACTCTCCTTAAAATGAGAGATAATAGGACAAAAATATAAGGTGTTGGAATGACGAGCTCATGAATGTAAATGTGTCTATTCTTCCATTTGTTGTTTGATCTCGTAAATATATAACATTGTCTTAACTTTAGGGCGCTGACGTATACTCATGTGTAGCTGTCCAATGTACATTGCATCTGAAAGCACATGAAGAATATGAGTGGATGAGTCAACAAGGGAGCGGAGCATTAGCCACTGACTATGTGGCTTCACAAGATATTTCTAGTACATCTCCTAGTCAAGTTTTGTCAAAATTTTAATTGCTTCTTCCTTTGATTTTGAAATTTCCTGCCATTGCCATTCCAAAACTTTAATATCAGGAAGGTTACCAGGTGGGCATTCTTGAATCATGTTGGAATTATGTAGGTTATCATTGATAATTTCAATGATGTTCTTGACAACATTGTTTTCCCTAGAGACTGCTCTTTTTTCCTATTCCAATTGAATGCCCCAATCAATAAAGAGGATTTCCTTGTGAGGCTCATCTATTCTGGGAAGGTCTGCTGCTTTGCCTTATGGTGTATCCTGCCATGTTTTAAATCCTGATATTTTATCATCAATGTCATTGAAAGTCACCCTCAGATAAGATGATTGATTCATCAATGAATCACTTTTGACACATAGTGGATTGATGATTGATAACTTCAGACATAATATCGCTTGTTGTTGTGATAACAGGGTGTTTAGCTCCAATGCTCCTTTATAAAGTCTTCCACTTTAGGATTTTCCTTTAGTTGATCAAGTGAAAACTGGAGCTATCAAATTTGAGTATCCTTAGTATTGATCTCTCCTTGATGTTGGAGCTTTAATTTATCAAAGCTCTGCTCGAGTTAAGAAAATTGTGTCTTCACTTGTTGATCAATACTTTATTTTTCCTTTACCAACTATTGTTCCAACTGTTGAATCCTTTATTCCTTTTCCCTGATCAGTTGTCAAACTTCTGCTACTTTATCAATCATGGCAGATGCATAAGCCACTGTAAACTATGACAACTTTGTTAAATTCTCTTAAGGATTAGTTTGTGTATCCTTCCATACTATGTCCGTTGGTATATCACCTAGAATGGCTACTAATGATTTCTCCTTTCTTCTCCTTTTCCTCTGTCTTTTCACCACATCCCGATGTTTGGGATTGTAAAAGACGTCAAGAGGAGGGATTTCTTCCACTTTAAGGATAATTTCAGATGAAGGAAATGCCAAGATGATTTCAATTTCATCTATAGTAACAGACTTGTCAAAATCCTTATTAGTAAACAAGTTTTTCCAAGTGTTCTGGGGTGTGCTAACTATTTTATCCAGCTCAATATTCTTTGCCCCTTTTTGTCCTTTTAACTGCTGATCAAACTATTTCCAGGCTTCATCCAGTTCATTATTGAAGGGTCTTTTATGAGTATGGATTTCTGTGGAATTATCTTCCACTTCAATATCTTTAGAAACTTTCTCCGAGTCCTATTTTGAATTCTGTCCTAAATTCTATTATGAATTTAGCTCTGAATTCTTCTCTTCTAAAAAAATCGAATCAGAGATGCTCAACAAATCCAAAGGGATTTTCTGTAGTCTTTTTTCCCTCTATTCTTTGAATTTCACTAGCTTTCCTGGATTAAGTTTCAATGTAGCCACTTGTTGTACTTGTGAAAATATCTCGGCAGACTCAAATAAGTTATCATAGTCATCATCTTCATGACTGAATTCCCTGATTTTTACTTGAGAAGTGACATTCTGTGCTACTTTGTTTGGATCAAATTGTCTGTCAGGCACAATAGCAAGATTTAAACATTTTATATTATCAATTTCAAGCGAAGCATGCTTGAAATCATGTAGAGCATATACAACTCTTTAGATAGTCTTGGGGCTCTTTTATAAAAACTGATTTGGTTTATTGGCAAAATGACTCCTTGGAAAATTTTATAAAAATGGACATGGAAATTAGACTCCCATAGGATTTTATGATATACATGGATAAAAGTGAGGTCTTAAATGGTCCATTTCCATCCCATGATTGGGAAATCTAAAATGAAACAGACCGCATCCATGATATATGCTTTCACAAAGAATGGTGGAACTACTCTATTAGTAACATACCGATTTTGTTTGTATTCTTGAATTTGGGAGGCAATATTATTTGAAAGGATAGTGCCGCAATCCATTATATAAGAATCTGATGTTGTCTCAATAAGAGGAACCCATTTGACTGAGAATTTAGCTATATTAAGGTACCTGAATAGCCTACACATCATAGATACGACATAAGAATAGGGAGAGGCAGGAGAAGATAAAGAGTACATACCTGTTTTTTAATTTTTTTGTTTGTTTGGGTAGGATCTTCATCATCTAATTGGATCTGATTCCACCTCATTCTCACTTGCGAACTTCTTGAGGAAATCTTTACCATATACCTCATGTGGGTCGGGTATATGGTACATTTTTTTTCAAATCTTGAGCTGTAAAAGACCCGATGAATGTTTTTCTTGAAGTCAATAATGTCCTATTAGTGATATTGATGTTCTTAATTATCCATTTCACCATATTGGTATAAGGAAGGATATTGGGTTGAGCAGGGATCATGTGAAGAAAAGAGATGATGACTTCATAGTTGGAGGCTTCAGAAGATGAAGTAGCACTTGTTGTTACCACTCTATGAATTATCTCGGGTCCTTCACTTTCAAGAAATTGATACATAGACTCACATGAGGATGATCCACTGTCTATCGTGCACGTAGTGTCAGAGAAAAGTGGGGATAATTCTTTTACTTCGGAAATAGGAGGTGTGGGTTGTGAAGTTTCCATGGTTTTCTTTCCTTTCTTTGCTTGGTCATTCCACTAAACTGTTGTTTTTCGAGAGTAGCCTACAATTAGAAACACCCAGGATTGAAATGCAGGAATGTTGAACATACAAGGTTTGAAATGATGGTGAATATAGTTTACTTACGAAAAAATATGAAATATCTACATACAAACCATCAAATCACCTTGGGGATTTAAATCATAAATACCATTACAAGTGATTAATAACTGAAATCATGGCTTCACGTGATAATTTATTATTGCATTAATAGATCGTATCGCAAAAACCTTTCAAATGATAATTGTAAACATGTCTCAATTTGTTTTACCGATATGCAATTTTGATACCATTATATCGGCGGTTTGGGTATCAGAATTCTGTGATGTGATGATCGTAATATCACAATGGGGGGTTTGGTGCAGAGGACAATGGAAATGACCAAAATCCTTTTACGATTGCGGAATCGTGAGGAATGATGTGGCAGTGGAGTGGGGCTGACTGATGAATTACTATTATCTTTCAACATGCTTTTCCTTTATTTTATTCATTCTTATGATTTTATTAAAGTCACGCCTTAACAAAGAGTTGTATCGCAGTCAAAAGATCGAAATTGAATGGAGTGGCCTTCCTTTTGCCAGTTCGCAATTCATCTAGATGCGACATATTTATAGGGTTGCATTAATTGTAATATCAGGTCTAGAAGGTTTATCGCATATTGCAATCAGAGTGGTCCTCGTGTCTTTTTTAAATCATGCTTGTTATAAGTTTTGCGATGCGGGTAAGCTCCGATAAAGAGCAGATATTTAACAATACCTAAGGCATTTAAAGCTTAAATATGTTTTTGTTCTCAGGGGCTATAGGCATTGGGATATGTAACTGCAATATACGTTATCGCATCGCATCATTTCAAAAGGATAAAACGGGGGGTTTCTCATTGGACTTGCAAAGTGCGATAACGTCGGGATTTCTTTAAGGCCAACTCATTTGAGTTGTTTGGGCCAATGAAATTTGGATTTTTTATTCATATAAACTCAAATTTGTCCTTTTAAAACACTAAAATGTTTTATTTTTCTATGATTTAAAAATTTAAAGGGTCCCCATTATTTATATAATAAATTCATAAGAGATTTATATATAAATAAATGGGGGTTGTTGAATAGCACAACACCGCCATGCTCAGCAAGCTGCCACTTTCCATAAAGGCTCCAACCTTCAACTTACCACGATATACCAAGTTTCACAATTTTTAGAATGGATCCACATGTGCTCAACTTAATTCTAAACAAACTATAATATGGTCTCTGCTAAATCTGCTTCTGCTCAATCTATATGTCATACCCTAGATGTTGAACAATTCATCTCATTCAATCTCAATATCAAATCTGATCGTTACACAACACCACTACACTCTCACTACCACTGTTGTTGTTGTTAGTACTGTGATAACCAAAGGTAGCTTTCCATATTATTTTACTGTCAAGTTCGCTATAATTTCAAAGGTTATTGTTATATAGGACATTGTCACATATCCAAAGCACTATGATGAAGATAATTGTCACATCAAATGAGAGCTACTACATGCATCATACCTAGCGAACATTGTTACACAGTATACATCAAGGTTACTTGCCATGTATATTCAATTCATTGTTAGATATCAGAGTGTCATCAAATAATTGGTCACATCCTTTGGTGATATCACAATCTTAAATAAATACTTCAGAGCATCTATCCCCAAAATCTATTAATTCTTGGTCAATTTCAATACTGTCGTTGTGAATGTATTCTTCCACCAGCCTTTTTGAATTAATACTGAGGGTGAATAACATAATATAATACTTAGTACATCCCATAATACATAGCTGGTAACATCCTTGCATTTTTCAAATATCATTCAAATATGGAAGCATCCATAAATGCTACATATAAACACCTTCTTAATTTGTGGTAAAGCAAAAAATTTGAAAGTTCACTATAGAGCTCATTGGGACCAAATATGCATATAATATACCATATGTGTTCCACTTTTTGTTAGAAAAGTGACAAAATACTCACCATCACTTATTTTAATTAATCCCTAGATATTGCAACAAAATGAAATTTATGTTATAAAATTTTTTGACTTGTCAAGCGCTAAGACACGTGTGTTACCAATTTTTTATGCTTGGTAAAACTTGTCAAATGTAGTTATACAAAAACTATAACCATAGTATAATCATGTCATTGAGAGTGGAATGTGTTTATTGAAGGAATGAATCAATATCATTAGTATATGTTTCGATCCAAAGTCAAATTCATCATAGCAATTTTGGTCGTCTCGTTGACGTTAAAATATTATTTATTTCATTATTATTATAGTATATGAAATCTTAAGTGGTAATCCCATAAACTATTTTTAGTCTTTTCGACATTAAAATATTATTTTATTTCATTATATAATAACATATAAAATAATAGGCGGTGGTCTGACATGATTCAAACCTCTGACCTTCACTTTACTTCAAGGATACACACGTGATTTTATCCATAAAATAGCGTACAACCTTCAACGTGTAACTTCTATAGGTTTTATTTCAGATCCATTTTAGAAACAAAACCCCAAAATCATCAAATTCCCCCATGGAAGAAATCTACTGGAAGAGGGAGCTAAGCCTCTCAATAATGGCACAAAGCGGTTCTCCCTTTGGTTTTCTGGATTGCATTCTTGATCTTCAATATAAGAATTAAGGCCTTTATTATTGTAGATGATGATACGACATTAAGATAATGGGGTTGCCAACTTTTGGTATGACACCTTACTGCTGTCGAGACTTCTTTTGCAAATATGGGCTAATGACAACATGCATATTCCAACCGTAGTACTTCAGTTCCTTTTATTTTGGAAACCTTGTGTTGAGTCACTATAAAGCAAATCTGCAATTTGCGCTACTACTACAAAGTTACAAAACTAAGTATAGATTCAAGCAACTATTCAATAAGGTCAACTTAACTTCTTTTCTGCAGGCATATGTATATTTGTTTCTTCAAAGACTTTTTTAGAATTTGATAAATTATATATTTATTATTAATTATTTGATAAATTATATATATTATTATCACTAATTTTAAGGTCATGGCCAAGCCAGATACCAAATTGGTGTATGAGACTCTTTTGTTTGTGGGACAAGGGACTCACCTCCACACAACATTTGATTGTTAAGTCTACAAAGAGATACATACCCAACACACTATGATTTTGAATTTATAACCTCTTAGGAGAAAACACATGCTCTTAACTATTAAGCCCACATACTCTTAACCATTAAGAATGCAATATTGGAATGTTTCAGATGAAAAACAGAAGATATTTGATGTTATCTTTATCTAAGAGAATGCCAAACACAAGACAAATATCAATCATTCAATTTCACCACAAGTATGCCACTGCAATTGTGAATGTCTCAAAACCGAATCTATACAGATCAGGCATTATGCATAAACAACCTTATTGGCTTCTTCATTGGTTCCGAAGATTCAAAAATTCAGGTCCATAGATAATCAATAGGATAATTGCTCTAAACTATTGCATAGTTCGTGGTTTGAAGGCTTGAAAAAAAATATTACTTTGTCATATCCAATTGAAATCTCATTAGAAGGATATGTATAGTGCACAAGACCATGCCCTAACTAAGGGCCAAAATTCCTAGGAGTTTGATACGAATTTTTAGTCTTATGAAAAACAAGACCACATAGGAGATCTAAACAAGAATAGGTCACAATTACTTTCAGGATCAGTTACTGATGCTTCAATTGTCCAAACAAATCTTTCTTTAGAATTGATGATTTCTTCAGAACTCCATTTATGGAAGGCCGAGTAGCCTAGCTGTCTTGTACTAAGCAAATGACAACCTTCACTCGAATGTTGTAGTGACAAACCTTTACTCATAGTTTAATTCTCTTTACTTGAAAAAAGTAATCAAATGAATCTCAAATACCCAAAACAAAACAAAACAAAAAAGCTTCTTCAATGCCTCTCTTTAGATTTATCCTTTGTCTCCACAGGGCCGAGAGAGAATTTTGGAGCACAATCCTTAGATTTTAATTTTCATCCTTATTAGTTTAGTTTTGGAGGGAAATATGACACATATTTATAGTCCATTGAGGGCTAGTTGATTCCAAAAAAGTAGAGAAACATTTGAATTCTAGTGTGGAGCTAACTTGATATAAGGAGAGAATTTGAATTTGAAATTCAAATTCTTGGAGCCAAAATGTCACAATGCCTTAAGCTGAATATTTAATTAATAATTGATCCATCAACAAGATGTATTAAAAAAAGATATTTATTTTTTTCTTAATAAGAATCCTTCCTTTTGACTTTATTATTTTTCACACCATTAACCTTTGGGGTTTATTCCCACAAGTTTAGTGCTTCATCTTCAAACACACATAACTCCTAATCCGTGAGGGATCTCATGGCGTGATACGTACCACTAGAAAATGAGCATCTAATGAATATGATATTGAGATCAAATCCACTTCTCTTCATCCTCAAACACCTCAACAAATGTAGGGATACTCAAGGTTTCCAACCATCCTTCTATTGGAGCTTCCAACTAATGAAAAATTAGACAAATATTAAGAGCATTCAAGAATTGTCATTGGCATCAATAACAACACCATTCAACAGATCCAACCCCAATTTTGCTGCAATCTTGAAAGTTTTGATTTGAAATTCAATGGGATGGACTTTCTTACCATACACTAACTTGTAAGGGGTGAAACCGGTAGTGCTCTTCCATGTTGTTCTATAACCGTATAAATATTTTAGGATATTTTCTACCCAATCCCTTCATTGAAGTTGGATTGTCTTAGTTAAGTTTCTTCTAAAACCTTATTTATGGACCACATATGGCATTTGGTCTATAGATAATAAGGGAAAGAATTTCAATTTTTTATTTTAAATTTTTGGACAACTACTTACACTACTTTAGATGTAAATTTTTCTCCCTGATCAATTATAGTTTCCCTTAGAACACCAAATTGGAAAAAAATATCTTCAAATAGAAAATTTACTACTTACTATTCATTTTCTCCTATTAAATATTTTCCTCCACCCATTTAGTAACATATTCAATGCATACTAATATTCACCTCATTTTACTCAACAAGACATTAATATGCCCTACAAAGTCTAGGGCCTATTTCTCGAAACACTCTACAAGAACTTGTTGAAGAGACATCTCATCTACTACTATTGGTCTACCCATTATTTGACAACTATCACAACTCCCAACATGATTTTAGGAATCTCTTTTCCTTCTTATTGATTTATCATATATTGGTATATCTTTCATATCCTGTAATAAGAGAATTTTAATGCAAATGTTCTTAATTTTATCCAGAAAATCAAACTCAAGGGGAATCAATGGTTTTTCCAAATTCAAGCTCTTTGTAAAGGGAGGTGATTTGGTTAATTGTGTTTGATCCTACTGAGACTCAAATAGCTTTTTTGACATTGTGTTGCTAGTTTTACTACATTTTTTCTTCATATCTTATCCTTCTATGATTACAGGGAAATCCTGGTGAAGCGCTTTTCCAAAATATAAGTGGATACCTTATAACTATACATATGAATTTATACATGTGGGAGTTATTTCCATTTATTCATTAAAACCAAGTCTATCCACTTTATGATTGGGATTTTCCCGTGGTTTGGTCATTAATTTAGTAGGTCTCATAGGTGGTTTGTTAAATGGTACTTTTGGTTGTTTGTGGTTGCAGAGGAAGTACATGATATGTTTGTTGTATAGGTTAAGGATAATGGGAAAATAGAAATCGTTGTTGTTGATACTATGTAGAGGAAATTATTGATTTTTATATTGTATGGAGGAAATGGTTATTGTTGATATTGTTGTTAAGGATTATAAGGATGATTTCCATAAGTAGCTCCTTGCCAACCTTGTTGATAGGTTTGGTTTTGGCCTTGCTAAGGGGACCATGCATGTTAGGCATATGAGCATGTCATGTAGCTTGCATGGGACTTTAATTATAACATGTATGAAATTTATTAGAAGTTCCTTGAGACATATCTATTGCTCATGGCTTTCAACGTGGCTTAGGTGCGATGTCATAAGCATGTTTTGATACTTTTGTTTCCCTTTTGTAGACTACCTTTAGCTATAATGTTGGACAATGTTCCATTGGATGCTTACCTACACAAATACCAAAAAGTTGAGTATAATTTAAGGGACAATCTCTTAATGGATGCTTCCTCCTACAATTAGGAAAAAAATAATGATAAAATTACATCTTGTTCCTCCTTCCTCTTCTTATTTTTAAATGTATCTATTTGAGAACTAAGTGTACTTAGGAGGTCAATTTTGAAATTTTCTAATAGATTTACTAATTCTACCTTGGTTACACTTCTTATACTTGATTTATTGACTTTGAAAAGAGAATCTCTTTGTCCTCTACCAACTTTTGCATTACCTCTCGAGTATTTATTGCATAAATTAGAAATTTTTTCAAATGGTAGATAAGATATATCTCTTAATCCCATGAGTTTAAGTACATCTATGAATTATTCTTGGATATATTTTAGAAACATTGTAAGTATAGTGTCTTGAGTTAATGCACTTGTTTAGATTTTTGCAAACTGTGTGAAAATATTTTTGTTTATCTTCTAAAATTTCATTCTCCTACTATGCCATTTTTTAAAATATCATCTTTCCAATCCCTAGACATACAATATGGTTGATATTATTTAAGAAATAGTTTTCACATACCATCCCAATATGCAATTTTGTGTTCTCCTAAACCAACAAACCATATTAAAGCAAATCCTTTCAAAGTAGTGGAAATAAACATAATTTATGTGTATCATTTGTGAGTGGGTAAAACAAACTACAAAATTTGTTTTCTTATTGTATAACTCGACGTATTATTGGTAACATGATAAAATTGTGTTAGTTGTTAGAAAAGGTAGATTTATAAAATTGAAAGCAAAAAATATTGGAGAAAATGCATATACTCAGAAGTTATAGAAAGTATATTGTAGGACTGCATAATTTCATTAATTTAAGGAGAGTTAAAACACAATATCTTCTTCCATGCACAAACATCACATACAAAAGGATGAAAGTGCATTTTTTGTATACAATGTGTCCTATTGGGTTAGGAAACAAATTTTTGTATCTTTGTATCTAGAGAGAAACTAAACATTTGATTATCCACAATAAACAATACTTGCTAAGGTGATGAATGTCTCTTAGCTATTCACTTACAAGGAATAGTTAACATACTCTTATTTGTTGGCATTATGACACAGGTATTGTCCTTGATGGCAAATCACTCAGATGACAGATGACAGTGCAGCAGGTCAATAGCAAAGATTTAATGATCAGAGAGAGGTATACGTTGTTATGAAACTAGCTCACAAAAATATAGAAATGATAAATCAATGCCTTAGAAAAGTCCAACTTCCTCATATCATATCTCCGCAAATATAGCACGAAAAGCTCTAAAATTCGGACCTAAGGTTCAAAACGGTTTCAGCCCAAATGGGTTTTTGTTTTAGCATCTGAAATGTTGCAGAAAAAAATTTATAGCGAAAATGCCATGATAACCTGTTTGGAGCAGCGAAACCCTAGAATCCAAATCTATGATACCAAATGTTATGAAACCAGCTCACAAAAATATAGAAAATATAGATCAATGCCTTAGAATTCAACCTCTTCGAGGGGGCAACCTCCTTTACATTACACAAGTGAACAATTTTTGGATGATACAAATGACAATACCTCCTTTCTATATATAGGAGTTTAAGGGGTCATAATATAATCAGAGCCAACATAACAATAATAATGTAAGGGCACAATAATAACAATATGGGGACTACATGGGTACAACAATATAATGAAGGGGTTGTACTAATAATGATAAGGGTTTACACTAGTAGTATAGGGGCATAACATACGCAGGTTAACCTTGACAAAGGAGCGTATACACGCGGGTTAACAGACCAAAAGGTGCGTATAACGTACACAGGCAGTTTCACAGAAGGAAAGGTGCGTACATGTTGGAAAACTAAGTTTTGGTCCATGGTATTGGTCCAAGGTATCTGGTCCGAAGTATTGATCCCAGGTATTTGGTCCAAGGTATTGGTCCTAAGTGGTTTTGGACCATGGTATTGAGAAAGGCCTAACATTATATAAGAAGGACAAGATCATTAGGCCAAAGTTTGCAAGTATTGAATATCTGATGAAGTGTGAGATCCATTATGCTGGTTATGGGTTTGTGATGCTTTACTTGATCTGAACCAAGGATGCACCTATGTGGATGATGATGAATGATGGATTGAGATCTTAAGGCTTGAATGTATTATCATTATGTGGTTTGATCCTTGATAGTGTAGATCTGAATTACTAACGCATGTTTATTTTATAAATGTTATGATCTAGGCATGATTGATGTCTGGAATAGCTGCAAAGTTATAAGTTAGTATTTGTAGATCTGTACGCGGGTTTTCTTTGGTAAAAGCGCATATACATGCTGGTTGGGTTCATCAGAGTAGCGTATACATAATGAAATATGATATCTGACTTTGCAGATGATTCTAATGGTTGTTGCAGAGTTATGGGTTCTGCTCTGTGTTCTAGTTACTGTGTTCTGATGACAGGTCTTCAGTGATTTAGTGTTAGGTGATTTAGAATTGAATGATTGGTTGATGATATATTTTGAGCTTCAGTGTTGTTGATGGGTCCAGTATGAAAATTGGATGAAACGTGGCCTTCATGTTATGGTGTTGTGATCTAGGTGTATCCAGTCTAAAAATTTATGAAACATGGTCCTTGGAGGAAGAGTGAAGGTTGGAGCCTTCAATAGGCCGACGCCTACGTACTGGTAGACATATCGGCTAGTATAAGAGCCAGGGGGTTGGACCTCCCTTCCAGTAGCAGTTGGAAAACGAAAGAGGGTTGTAGCCTTCTGTAGGCCAGCGCCTATGTACTAGTAAATATATCAGCTAGTGCAAGAGCTAGGAGGTTGTGGCTCCCTTCCAGTGGTAGCTGGAGAATGAGAGAAGGTTGTAGCCTTCTGCAAGTGGGTGCCTGCATACTGGTATGAGTCTGCGCTAGTACAAGATTGTAAACAGGTTTTTCTTATATTAAAGGAAGACGACAATAGGTGGTTTTTGTCCCGCATTGTGTTTCCACCTTACATCATGGTGATCATGTTTGTTTCTTATGTGTGATAATCTGTTCTATTTTACTGCACCTGTTTAATGTTTATATGGTTAATGAAGTTCTGATGCACTAATTAAAGATCAACATATGATGAATTAACTGAATCATAAGTTTACTAGATATATGCTAGTTGCATTAAACACAGTTGCATGTACACACGAGTTTCCTTAACTAAAGTAGCATATATGAATCATAGTATGAAATGAAAAATTTATATTGATTTGCTAATACTGATTCACCCCCCCCCCCAATATTACTTCCAACAAATGGTATCAGAGCAGGTCCTTTGGTAGAAGCTTGATCGCTTGAAGGAGATTCGTAGAACAATGGGAAAGAAAGCATGTCAGAAGAAGAAGACAACTCAAAGGAATAGAAATAGCTTGTCGTCAAGAGGAAGAAAGTATTCAGATTATCAATCATCTCAGATTAAAGATGAACAAGCAAATGTAGTTTCAAATCAAAAAGATCTATTTAACAAAAGAGTGCCTTGCAAGTAGAAGTTTCCACATTAAAATATCAGCTGGAGCGTGCCTTCAAAGTACGTCAAATGCTGCAAGATGAAGTGATATCATTGAAAAATAAGCAGAATGAAGAACTACCCCAAGCAGATAAAGAACAAAAAAATGAGATTCTCAAATTAAGACAACAAGTGGAGGAAGGAAGGAAAGCTGCAGAAATCCTGAAGAAACAACATCTAGAAAAGGAAGAGCAACATCAGGTTGGGGTAAATATCTTAAAAGGTAAATTAGAAGAAAAGGATAAACTGTTACAATTTCAAGACAATACTAAGATTTTGGATGATATTCTTAGTAGTCAAAGATCCCCTGCTACCAAAACTGGTCTTGGTTTTCATGAATCTGTTGAAGGTGAATCCAGCTCTCAGGGTGAGACAAGGAACTCTAAGGAAAAACTTGAAATGCCCAACAAGCAGATAAGAGGTCAACCACATCAACAACCAAGGAAAGAAATCCGTCAAAGAAAATCTTTTACTCCAAACTATGGAAGTGATAGTTTGTTATTTTTTCAGATGAATAATGTTGAGTGTTATGTATGTCATAATCTTGGACATGTTGCAGCGAGATGCAAAAGTAGAATGATGCAAGACTGTCACACAGAAAGATCATCACATTTCAGGTACTTTAAGGGATATTGTTTTGCTTGCAATATGTTTGGTCACAAAGCCATTGACTGCTACAAAAGGGATATGAAACATATAAGAAGTTATGCATGTAACAAGTTTGGACATATAGCAAAGAATGCAGGAACAAAGTACAGGCACCATACCAAAAGGAGAAAACATCATCATAGTCGAAGATATGGAAGAAGAAGGAAGTACAGTTAGAAAGATGTGGCATGGCTGAGTATACAAACATGATAAACTCAGAGGGAGCTGAAAGTGTGAAACTTCAGTGTTCTAAATCTCATACGCAGGTTTCATGAAGACAAGTCGCATATATACGTGAGTTCGAAGCTACACAATCGCGTATATGCTGGGTTGAGGAAAAGCAATGGAACAAAATCAAGAAAAAGGGGTTGATATGGTTCAGTCAATTATTTGCTCTGTTTGATGATGATTATAATCTGTTGATGATGTGTGGAAATGTGTTGATGAAGTGTTTTTGATCCCAACTTGATGTATTGATGATGATGCCTTGATACTTCTTTCTGATATATGCATGATCAGATCTGACAGTGAACAGATGGAATAGGTTCAGGGGGAGCATATGCTTCAAATAATGCATTGTTGGAAATATGGTTAGAAATCTTTGTTAATGATTCTTATGTGGCTAAATGATACATCTTGCTACTTATTTTTGGTTGGTCAAGAGAATGGTATTGTAGGTTACAGGTCTGGATGTTGCTGACAGATTCTTATGGTGCAGATCATATATGGTATATGATAGTTGTTGATGACTATCATGGTCTTGATTAGATTGTTGGTATTTTTTATAAAATCCATGTATATCATTTGATGTAAAGGTCATGCAAAGACCTAATTTGTACCCTCACTATGCATGGGAGGATGATGTAATAATGTTTATTTCAGTCATGTGTAAACCTTTGGTATATCCCCACTTGGTTGGGTGGATGAGTAAAAAATGATGTATCCCCACTTGGTTGGGATATTGATGTATGTATGATTAATTGGTGATAGGAAGGTCATACTCACTTATTTGAGATGTAGAGTCATTCTTTTAAAAAATATCTTTGCAGACTCTACATGTGCTCAAGGGGAGCAAGGATGATTGGTACATCTTAGCATGTACAAAGGGGGAGTATCGACAACATAATGAATATCAAAGGGAGAGAATATCTTGGTCCGACCTTTGCCCTTGATTTCAAAGGGGGAGAGTGACTTGGTGTTGTTGTTGCCATCAAGTCCAAAGGGGGAGATTCCTGGCATTATGACAAAGGTATTGTCCTTGATGGCAACTCACTCAGATGACAGATGACAGTGCAATAGGTCAATAACAAAGATTTAATGATCAGAGAGAGGTATAAACAGGTTAACCTTGACAAAGGAGCATATACACGTGGGTTAACAGACCAAAAGGTGCATATAACGTACACACACAGTTTCACAAAAGGAAAGGTGCGTACAGGTTGGAAAACTAAGTTTTGGTCCGTGGTATTTTGTCCATGGTATTTTGATCCATGGTATTGGTCCAAGGTATCTGGTCCGAAGTATTGGTCCCATGTATTTGGTCCAAGTTATTATTCCTAAGTGGTTTTGGACCATGGTATTGAGAAAGGCCTAACACTATATAAGGAGGAGAAGATCATTAGGCCAAAGTGTGCAAGTATTGAATATCTGATGAAGTGTGAGATCCAGTATGCTGGTTATGGGTTTGTGATGCTTTGCTTGATCTGAACCAAGGATACACCTATGTGGATGATAATGAATGATGGATCGGAATCTTAAGGCTTGAATGTATTATCATTATGTGGTTTGATCCTTGATAGTCTAGATTTGAATTACTGACGCATGTTGATTCTATAAATGTTATGATCTGGGTATGATTGATGTCTGGAATAGTTGCAAAGTTATAAGTTAGTATTTGAAGATTTGTACGCGGGTTCGCTTTGGTAAAAGCACGTATACACGTTGGTTGGGTTCATCATAGTAGCGTATACATAATGAAATATGATATCTGAATTTGCAGATGGTTCTGATGGTTGTTGCAGAGTTCTAGGTTCTGCTCTGTGTTTTGGCTACTGTGTTCTGATGACAGGTCTTCAATGATTCAGTGTTGGGTGATTTAGAATTGAATGATTGGTTGATGATAGATTTTGAGCTTCAATGTTGTTGATGGGTCCAGTATGAAAATTGGATAAAACGTGGCCTTCCTGTTATGGTGTTGTGATCCAGGTGTATCCAGTTTGAAAAATTATGAAATGTGGTCTACGTACTGGTAAACATATCGGCCAGTACAAGAGCTAGGGGGCTGGAGCTCCCTTTTAGTAGCAGCTAAAACGAGAGAGGGTTGAAGCCTTTTGTAGGCTGGTGCCTATGTACTAGTAAAGACATTGGCTAGTACAAGAGCCAGGGGGTTGTAGCTCCCTTCCAATGGTAGCTGAAGAATGAGAGAAGGTTGTAGCCTTCTGCAGGTGGGTTCCTACATATTGGTATGAGTCTATGCCAGTACAAGATTGTAAATAGGTTTTCCTTATATTAAAGGAAGACGACAGCAGGTGGTTTTTGTCCCGCATTGGTTTTCCACCTTACATCATGGTGATCATGTGTGTTTCTTATGTGTGATGATCTGTTCTGTTTTACTACACCTGTTTATTGTTTATATGGTTAATGAAGTTCTGATGCACTAATTAAAGATCAACATATGATGGATTAACTGAATCATAAGTTTATTGGATATACGCTAGTTGCATTAAAAACAGTTGTGTGTACATGCAGATTCCCTTAATTGAAGTAGCGTATATAAATCAAAGTATGAAATGAAAAATTTATATTGATTTGCTAATACTGATTCACCTCCCCCCCCCCTCTCAGTATTATTTCCAACATTATATTGAAGATATCATTGAGAAAAATAAACTTGACCTACAAAACCAAGGATCGCTACATATATAAATGTTAGATTCATTCTTTTTTTACAATTTACATTGGATCATTTTGATTAGAAATAAAGGAATATTATCTCAAAAGTATCGATTAAACCTTAATGAAAAGGTCATGTCGATGACATGACCATTAGACTAGGTAAATACTTCATAGTATTATAAATACTCATCCTACACACCACAAATGACATCAATGAGCCATGCAGTTATTTATGTTTTCTTTTGGCTATGCAAGGTGCATTGTTAATTAATGTGGGTCTTCAAGGTATATCCTTTTTTACTTTTGAAAATGCAAGGAACTCCCCACTTTCACTACATAAATTGAGTATATCATCAATAAAAGAGATTTACATTGCTCTTATTTGTTGTTCTTCAATTATGAGGATATACCAAACTATCAGTAAATATAAATATAGAAATGGAAGGACAATGCCAACTTAACTATAGTAACAAATGATACGTAGAGTTATCATTCATCATAGCAACTGTAAAGAGTATCCAAAATTGAACAAATTTATTTTACCTCTTAGCAAAATTGGATATTCAATAAAAGGTTAATCAATAAAATCTATGCATTTTTATAAATAAATTCTAGATGGTATCTCCTAAGAAACTTCCTATTTTACCCTATAGCCATGATGGTTAGTCAATATACATATTTAATGAATAAAAAGTTGTACATTTTGATAGAATTAATTTTAACCATGGAAAGATGAAAGAGTAAGTTTTAGTGATAGTTTTGAGACTACTTCAGTACATGAGATTATGAAGAAATAACTTCATTGGATTCAACCAAGTTAAGAAAATCACTCCTCATTGGAAAGGTAAATATTTATACTTATTATAGAATAAAATTATGTGGGAGATCTAGAGCCAAATAAAGTCATGTGTTTAAAGTCTCTCTTAGGGACGAGTAAAAAAACTAGAATCTAGTGGCAACTTGTTTATGAAAACGAGGAGAATCAATCCTAGTAATTAGAAAATAAGATTTACAAACTTAGAAAATAAAAATAAAAATAAAAAAGTGATTAGAAATACAACATCTAATTGAAAAGTTAAACAAATTATATTATAGGATAAGAAATTTTCATTAAAGTGAAGGTAGAACACCACATCTTCCATGTCTTCATATGTACAAAGATGAAATTGTAATTGTTTTCATACAAATTTCATCTGAAGTTAAAATAAGATGTTTGCATCTTTTTATCTAGGAGGAAACCAAACATTTAATTCCCCACAAGAGATAGGGTTATTGTTAAAGTGATGGAGGCCTCTTGTCAATCAACTTATTAGGAATAATTAATATAATGTTATATTAAATCAACATGGTGTATTGCAATTCACATGGATTACTTTGATAACAAACAAGGAAATATTGTCTGTCAAAAGTTGAAACATAAAATGAAGAGTTTAAAAACTAGTTCTTCCTCAATGACAAAGAACATTATTTCTATATGCATCACCATTGGGCCAACTAAATAGTTTATAAAACTATAAATATCCATCCTACAAACAACCAATGATATCAATGAACCACGCATTTATCAACATTAGGTTTTGGGTGTGCAGGGTGCATTGTCAATTACTTTTGGGATTCAATGTGAAACCATTTTTACTTCTTAGAATGAGAAGAGATTCCCACTTCTACTTTGATATATTATATCATCAATAAGAGAGTTTATTTTTTTGCTTCATCTTCTAGTATAACAAAATATCAATAAATATATATATGAGAAGATGAGAATAATACCAACTTAAATGTATTTACATAAATGATCTGATAATCACCCTATGAGTGACCTCAGTTAAAGATTTATTAAATTAAGGTATTACAGACTCATGTGCTGGTGTGTGTTCTGTGTTATTTAAGCAACGGATCGATCAAATTGCCAATACATAGACATTTAAATGGAAAGACAACAGAGAAATACAGTAAGAAAACACAAAGACGCAAGAATTTTAATAAGGAGTTCACCCTATTCTCCAGGGCTACATCTCCGGTCCAACTTTCAGTGGTGGCCTTGTTTTATTGTGCCTTTAAGCAGAGAATTACAATACAGGGACTCAATGTGAGTTCTCCTGAAGCAAGTTTTGCTTGGTAGGGTGTTTCTTGGATTCCCCAAGCCACTGGAGTACACTGACTCTTCTTCTTCCTACCAGCTTTGTGACCTTCTGGTCTATAGTGGAAAGAGCCAAATGTGGTGCTCAATCCGAGCAGATTCCTCTATGGGATGGCTTGAATCTCTCAATATCTCTAGTGCTCCATGATGTCGCTAGTCAGCTTGGCCCTCTATCTCTTTTTGCTTTTCCTTTACTGCCTTCTTCTCTGGTTTCTGTCTCTCAGTGTTCAGTCCTCCTCTCGGGGTTTTCTCTGACAGACTCCAACTTCTGTATTTTGTCTTTGTTCATGGCTTTTAGTCATTTGATCCAATTCCTGTTCGGTTCCTCATCTGCCTCTGTCGATTCACCTTCTACAGCTATGCTTGGAGTTCCTTGTTCGACGTCATCATGAACACTTAGGGAGTGGCCACATGTCCTCCTCTAAACAGTGCCAGCTTGCTTCGTTCGTTCATTTCTTCAGTTACGTCATGGATGTGTTCTTCCTCCACCGTAGCAGTCAAACAGATTCCAAATCCTTTTAAAACACGACTCATTCTTTCGTCGATTCCACTTCCCCCCGTGGGGCGCTATCTCAACCATCCGATCTGGGGCCTCCAGATCTGACACCATATGCATGTCCCATGCAGTTGACTTGCTCGACCGATAATGCACGATCGATGGCAGTTTTTTCTCACCTCCGCTTACCCCGTGTCGATCGATGTATGGAGTCGCCCCGCTTTTGTCCAAAACCTCTTACCATTTGTGGGTACCCCGATCAATACCGCTGGTTTTCCAGAGCATGGGTCCCACCTTTGTACGTTAGTACTTTTCGCTTTTCTACCCGTGGTTCTTCAGCTCCCGACGCGATCGAGTACTTGAGGCTCCTCCATTTTGGCCCTGTTCGCCCATCGATGCGTGATTAGCGCTAAGCGCTAAGCACTAATCGCGCATCAAAATCCACCCCCTTTTCCCAATCCGAGGCTCCTAGGGGCTACTTTGACCTCCTGCGCAGTCTCCATGAGCCTCGGTCAGCGCACTGACCAAGGTCCTCGTCATTCCATGCTGGCTGCCATTGCCACTGGTTCACGGTGTTTTTTATCGTTGTTTTTGGAAATTTTAAAGATTTGTCCCGACCTGATACAGTCATGGTTCTTTGATAGTTCTTGATGGATCGAAGTTGGATCACGACCTTCCCACTAAAAATCTTTTGGACCACCAAAAGTTGGTTTTCTTTCAAGCATCGACTAAGTGAGGATATTTTTGTCTCACTTGTCCAATCTCAATCCACTTTGCACTGCTCGGCTTCGAACCTTTGAGTCTAATTCTGAGGTACTCAACATCTCCTCTAAGACTCTGTCTTCCTGCAATTCATTAATATATTCGGGTAGTAGGTCATTAATAGAAGGCAATTGACTTTGCTCTTCAGGATCCTCAATCATTGAAGGTTCAAATAATCTCAAGCAATCTGCATTTACGACTGAGTGGATGTGCATGTAAGCTGGTAGATCAAGGCGAAAAGCATTTTCACCAATCTTCTCAAGTATCCTAAAAGGTTCATACCTGATAGTCTTTAGCTTTTTACCTTCACCTTGCATCCTGTCCTTGTTGATATACAGCTAGACCTCATCTCCAATTTGAAAACTATGCTCCATTCGATGCTTGTCATGCCTAGCCTTGTATTTGGCTTGCCTCTTTTCCAGTTGTTCCTGTATTGCCTGGTGGATCTCCTGGATCTGTTCAATGAACCTAGTTGCCTTGTCCACATCACTATGTCCATCA
>APFE030496618.1:2843-17848 GCA_000404065.3 Pinus taeda
TACTGATTACTTTACCAAGTGGGTTGAAGCGATTCCTTTAAAGACAACAAATTCTGAAGCTATTATTGAATTCATAGACCAATTCATCATTACCAGGTTTTGTGTCCCGAATGCTCTTGTTTTTGATAATGCATCTTACTTTTCAGGCAATGCTATGTTTGATTTTACAATTAAAAGAGGATTTAAACTCAAATACTCTGCTAATTATTATGCCCAGGGCAATGGTTTAGCAGAATCTACAAACAAAAATATGATTAAAATTATTAAGCGAACTATTGAACAAAATCATAAGAACTGGCACAAATCTTTAATATTTGCATTATGGGCTGATAGGATAACGCAAAAAGCTTTTATAGGTTCTTCTCCGTTTAAACTTGTGTATGGAAAAGAAGCAGTTCTACAAATCTTGTCCTCCCTTCTCTAGCCCTAGTTCAATTTATTGAAGAAAGCCCTTCCTCTTCTTTACAACTTAGACATGACCAAATTCTAAAATTAGAAGAAGAAAGAGAAAAAGCCAAAGTCACTCATGCGAAACATCAGCAGATCATCAAATCATCATTTGATTCACTTTCATCCGATTCCAAACAATTTCAAGTCGGTGATTTAGTTTTGAAATGGGACAAAGCCCATGAAGATAAGGGAAAACACACCAAGTTTCAAAAGATGTGGCTTGGACCATTTCATATCTGTGAAAAGATAGGCCATTCGACCTTCATATTACAAGATTTATCAGGGTTGAGAGATTCTCTCCCTGTTAATGGCCTTATCTTAAAGAAATTCTTCAATTGAGGAGGTAACCCCTTCTCCTTTTAATAGCATTTTTGTAGTTGTAGGAGCATTAGAAAATAAAGTTGTGAGGTATCTTCTATTGACCTTTTTTGTACTTAAAGAGTTGTTCAAAACAAGTAGTGTGATATTTACTTTTAAAATAATAGAAGTCTTAAACAAAAGGAATGATTTCTAGGAAATTAGATATAATTGCATTTTGAAACTACACTGCAATCTTAGTGAACCCCTCTCAAAGTTTATAAATATTGTAAATCTTTTTAGATTTTCAAATTGGTCACAGAAAGGTTATCAATATCAAAATAGAAAATAATCCAATTTCAGCATCTCCAACTCTTACCTTGTCATCCATCTCCTCTGAAGGAGGAAATTGTTTATCCCACTCACCAAAGCTTGTGATTACTCAGAATGTAATTCCAAGAATACTGGATATAAAAGATAAGAGGTCTTATTACAAGCCTACTTACCATGTTCATAGGGAAATAGTTTAGCCGACATTACCAATACTGCATACCAAAACAGGGTAATGGCTTCAAATTGTAAGACAAGGGGTCTCATCACGAGCCAACTTGTTCAGTTAGATTACTACCAGTGAATGGCATTGTCACTTAGCTGGCCACCAAACCAGGGCAATGGATTTTTATCTTACAAAATAACAGAAAAGAGAAAAGAAATACAAAATGTGAAAAATATGTTTTGAATTCATTCTGTTAATCATGCTCTAAGGTGAATGGGACAATAGACAATGATATGGTTAAAAGGTATCCCTGTCGAAACTATTAACGTTTGTTGGTAGCAGAGGCTCTACCTATGACAAAGGAGTTAATTTCAATAGCTGATTTGGAAAGGTTTTCTGTTTCATTAATATCAACCAATAGAGGCCAATTTAAAATCTAGAATGTATCTAATTTTCAACAAAAGAGGGAATTAGCAAATAAAGTTTTATTTTGTTTGGAATGCAACTATACCTAGTTATATTAGAATTTTCCCTTTTGATAAAATTTCTATTTTGAAAAAGTTCAAGTATTTCTATACTTTTCAGAGATAACTGTTTCTTCTAGCGAATCGCCGACTGTTGTGCCCTAAAACACCCCCCCATTTCATATCATTATTATCCCAAAACCATAATATGAAATGAGTCCCTTTTTAATTTTAGTTTTAATTGGTCTCAACTTAGTCCTATTAAAAAAGGCCCGAAGAGATAAGATAAAACATTCCCCAAAAAGCCTTTTCGACACACCAATCAAAATCCTTAACATAAAATTAATCTTTTGTCATTGCGATAAAGTGATAGCAAGATCGCATATCGCAATGACAAAGGGAACACAACTTGAAGACATATTGGTTTACTCCGATACGAAATCGCTATCGGGTATCGGCAATAAATTAATTAACGCAATTGAAGCCCACTTGCTCCGATGCGATGCGATATCGCTATCGACAATCGACGATAATGATTTAACGCAATAAAGCTCCCTCTTGCTCCGATGCAATGCGATATCGCTATTGGCAATCGGCAATCGACTATGCACGCCTTTTTAACTGCCCCACTCGCTACTCCCGGCGTGATGCGATATCGCTATCGGCGATCGAGGATTCCAAATGGAACCAAAACAATGATTTATGATTTTCCCCCGACGCTCGATTGCAATAAAGGCAAAAGCGCAGTTTTCAAAGAAAATCCTAAAAGCGGTTTAATACAATTTATTTGTATTTAAGGCCTTATCCTTCGAAAAGCCATTCATCCCCGCTCAACTGCCAAAACGCCCAAGGAACGCTTCAAATAAATCATTCGGCCATTAATCGAATTGATGGATTGACAGGTCTTAACAACCATTTAATGAAACAGTAAGCCTATGATCTATTTGCAGATTTTATTCGAGGCCACCTTAAGTCAATCGTTCGCCATGCATTTATCAATATATATCTCAGTCTATTCGATTTATGCTATCATTTCCTGTATTGCGCCCATCATCGTCTCTGTGTAGAATTCTTCCGTAGAAACAGATTTAACCAAAATGGGGAAGAAGTCCAAGAAAACCACAATGGCTTCCGCTTCGCCAGCCACAGGGCAACCTGTTGTTGATCCAAGCAATACAAATAAAGGGCTCATATCGGACACTACATGCCTAGGACTTACCAGAGCTACTTGGCAGGGCACATATAATCTGATCGAAGCCGAAGAGCCAAAGGTGACGGGAATACAAGTCTCAGTCGACAGCACTAGCAAATCCGAGGCTAATCTAAGAGACTTGGCCAACTCTTTTCTTCATCGAATAGCGGCTCGAGAGCAAATCCTCCCATATACAGATGTGGTCAGATGGGTGATTCAGGAAATCCTGATTACCGACAGAACTTTCAGCACCACAGATGGGAGAATTTTCGGTTCCTTCCGAGCCGAGGATTTAAGGCAAATGTATCATTTGCCGGAGGCAGAGAAGAAGTATAACACGGCATTCCTGGAGAAATTATGAGCAGAGAATGAGACTAAATCCGAACCTATTCGAGGTTGGAGACAAAATCCAGCAAAGCACAAGCACGAATCTTCAGGTAAGTACTCGGTCGATTCTCTATGCTCTCCTTATTGCTATGCTGGGATAATGATGTGCAGACTGTGGGGATTACATGATTCCGCCAATTTTACCATAGAAATGGTCCCCTTAATGGAGGCAGCATGTAGTGGTGAAATAATGGATTGGGCAGATATACTGTCCGATAAGTTAGCATCTGCAATTACTGATTTCAGATTCAAGTCTCGCATCATTGAGAGGTTCATTCCCCCATTTTACTACAGTGCCTATGTATTAGATGTTTTGTGTTTTAATTCTGAGTTTCCTGTGCTCGGATGGAGGTGGACATCACAAGACCCCGCACCCATCCACATATACCATCAAATGTTTTGGAAGACCAACTAAAAACACCATTTGTATCAAATCTGCAACGGTTTCATGTTGCCTATTCATTATTCCATTTTCAATAAGCTTGCCCCGAAAATCTCTTACCAAGCAGGGGTGGATTTAACTTCCGTAGGAAGTTGGTTTGGGGAGGAAAAGTTCACCTATATCAGAGTTTTTGGCAGTCAAGCCAAGCCCCATGTTCTTCCTCTATACATCCCTGATAAACTACTTGCCAGGGAAATAACCTATCAGATCAACGCCGATGGGGTCACGCAAACTCTGAATAAAGATAAGAAGCATGTTTGGCCCTCTTTTCCTTTGAGAATTGGTATCTACACTCTGCATGATCTCAAACATGCAGAGAAAGAAGCTGAGAAGATAAATTCACTGACCCTGGCAACTCTACCGAGCAGGCGATTCGATCCGAACAAAGTCGCCTACAATGCACTCGACCAGGCCAAATTGGCCAAGTTCGAGCATAAAGAAGACAAATTTGAGGACTTGTTTGCATCAGCCGAGTTGATGTATCAAGTTAAATCACTCGGCATACTCGAATACAATGATGAGGGACTAGTCGAATTTAACAGACTTAGGGAGAAGAGGTTGCAAACTCTGGCTCTATACCTATTAGCGACGACTCCGACAACCGAATCAAGCGAGCCTGAGCAACGACTTGATAAAGAACCTCCTGTTACATCAAAGCAATAGGAGGAAGTGCATGAGCAGAGACAAGAAGAAACCCAGGCGAAATTGCAGAGACAGGAAGATACCCAGGTGAAAATGCAAGAACAAAGCAGTTCAAAAGTAAATGAAGATACACAGATTGATCCGAAATTGCTCCATGAATGGCAACAATTTAATTTGATCATCAGAAGTCTAGAATGATCTAAAGATGGCGAGATTTCGAAAGAGGGAAACACACAGGAAGCGACTTCAAAGCAGGTTTCGGGTGAAACCAACGACCCACCCAAATTAAAGGAAGCAGAAATAATTCCAAAGGATCCATCGGGCGAAATCATTTTACAGATAGAAGAGATCCCTCCCTTGGATGTCTTCTATAGCCCTAGGCATAAAGCTGTAGTGAAACGTCAGAGGAAGAGGAGAAGGACTGATCAACCTTCTTTATTCCCAGAACTAACAGTAACGGGCAATGTGGTATGGAAAGAAGAATTTGACCCCTCCGATGACTTAACAAAGTTATCGCAATATGCTGGAGCTTATTCAGCGGCGACAATAGATAAAGCATCGGAGATGAGCAGTTTATTAAAGATAGAATATCAGGACATATTTTCGCTACAGGTACAATTATTGGAAGCGCAGCAGAAGGCAGAGCAGGCAGAACAACAATTGCTAGTACATCAACAAATAAACAATCAGCTGACTAAGCAATTGCAGGAAGAAAAACAGAGGATTGACGATAGCACAGTCCAAAAGCAAAGGAGCTATCGACAGCATTGGCGCAACTAAAAAAATCAACTGAGGAAATGCTAAAATCCAAAGATGAGTAGATCGCTCAATTATTAGCTCAACTTGAGAAAACGAAAAAGCTCCCGCAGGTAGATGAGTTTAAAGGAGAGGCATTTCAATTAAACAAAGGATTGATAAATCAAATGAAGCTCTTGCGTCAGCAAATCACCCAGGTAGAACCATTGTGCGACTTAGTGGCATCCATAAGTGAAAAAGTAGAAAAGGCGAAGATAAATTTGGATCAAGCCGAAGAAACATTGACAAATTTTCTAGAATGGCAAGATTTCGATTAGGGGCAGGCAGCTAATCTACCAAGGTTTCTAGAATCACACAAAGAAATATTATTCACAGAATGGCAATCTCAGTTAATGAAGGCAGAAAGAGCGATTTTAAGATGCAAGGAAACCACTAGTAATTTGGTTGAATTGGTAAATAATACTCTTTACTTGTCTAACATGATTTCTCAATGTACTCCTGGCCAATTAATAGCAACAAAGATGTTGGAGCATTCATGCTACCCAAAGCTGGAGAAAAATGGAAGGTTAATTGTGGGGATCAACAGTTTGACATGAGATGCCTATTGGTTCTTTTTAGTGAAGCCGCACAGCCAGAGAGTCGCCCTCAAATGCCTCACAGATGCGATCAGGTATAATATACCCGATATTCAGGATGCAACCTTTGCTGCCCAACTCAGCTTGCGCCTCAAGAGACCACCCGAAGTGGAGCCAATGCTTGCGATAAGCCAGCTCAGGTTTAAAGGCAAACGGCCTGAGTCATGATTCACATCGTCAACTGCCAGATCACCCCCAAGAAGATAGATAGTATTTATAGACCCTTTCATGCATTTAGAAAGGGTCGTAAAGTTTTGTATATGACTTAAACCCTGAAGTTGCACTATTGTACTTCAGGGATATTCTTTTATGAAACTGGACCAATCATTCTGATTTTGATAAGGAGGCTTTTATACAAATGTGCACTACTGTCTTTGTTTGAAAGCATTTCTGTGTTGAAGGAAGAATTTCAAATAGCGATTGATATTCAGGATTGATTAGTAGCTCATATGGTACTATTATCTGTGTCTGAACTCATTCCTGTTGTATGAATTGTCATTTGATCGCTCTTGCTATTATTGCTTATATATATATATGTGTGTGTGTGTTTTAATAGCATCCTTTATGCATCCCACTATTGGCTGTTTATAGCATGCTTTTCTTTCAATCATATATGTATCGATGATATAAATGATAAATGCAGTAATTTGTGTTAATCGCTTTGTTTAACTATTTAGATGAAGTAATCTTTAAATGATTGAATATCTATGTTTATTTTACAAAGTCATCTATATGCCTGTTAATAGACAAAGATTATTAAACGTTGCATTTCAAAAGAATAGTTGTTCCCGGGATTAGTATTAGTTTTCTTATTTCGTTGATAGATTAAATTATACACCTATCATTAGAACAGACAACCCATCACTCATCCAACCCTTTTATTCATTATCGGGAAACTGGTCCTGTTATATCCAGTCGGAGCCACCATCCCAAACGGAAAAGGAGTTGTACTAAGGTCCGGACCGAGTGGTTATCCCCCAATGTTGTTGTAGCGATTTTTGAGGCATCAACCCTATCCTACCCCATTCATATGGAAATATCCTCCTTTTACTTGAATTTCCCTCCAACAGGTCATCTCCTCCTTTCTATTTAATTTGTAGATTTTCCTATATTCCATGGTGGGTATCCAAATCTTTAGGTTATATAAATTAATATTATCCATTTTTCTCCATATTCCTCCATGTGTTGCTAATGTTTTCATTGATGTAAATAATGAGATGGCCAAAAAATTAGAAGGTCATTAATCTCAACATCAAGAATGTGGAAAAATAAATGGGGAGGAATTTAAGAGGGATAGTAAGTCAAATGGAGAATGTGAAAATTTTGATGCTTAAGTTCTTTTTCATCCAATTAAGGGAAATTTTTTAATCAATAACTGTCTATTCATATTAGGTCATCAAGGAACAAGCTCAAGATGAGTTTAAGACTAAATATTGAAAGGAGAAAGAAGGAAGATAATTCCAAGAGTGTTGAAGGATGAGAAGGATGAGAAGGATGATAACGTCAAACCCCATGATGAGGTTGTAGGATCGATAGTTTGAGATTATTATGAGATGATGTGGTAGCATGAAGCTCTGACATGTGGCACTTAGTTTTGGTTTTCTTGGGTGGTCAATTGAAAAGGTGGTAGGTGACACATGGTAGCTGACATGGAAAGAAATGTGGTGATTCATCCATAATGGAACTTGGTGATTGGTATATAGTGGCATGTCACAATAGACAAACAAAAAGTCCTCAATATTTTTGTTAGAACCTTGCATGGAAAATTCTATACGTTTTAGAAAAAATCGGTGCTTCTACCATGAAAAGACAAAAATATATGGCAACATTACATAGTGTTGGTGGGTTCCATATTGGACGTCGGGTCATTGGAGCATCGACGTGTCAAATGAAATTGGTAGTGGATCCCCTGACGCATGAAGTCTTGAAATAATAGGAAATTTTGTAATCAACTACAAAAATTTCGGGTTTGGCATTAGTCAAATATTATTCATCAAAGCTTCACATGATAAAATTAAAAAGATAGTGGAATGTCTCGAGGGGTGAATTTCTAATATAATAGAATAATTGGATATTAACTACTATAAATGGAAAATATTTTAGTCTAGTGAATTCTATTTAACAGTCTTAGGATTTCAGTCTTAGTATTATACACAAATAATAATAATTTAGTAGTGCTAAGTTCCATGACAATGTAGCATTGAGCTAAAGCAACTAATGTATTATTTCCATGGAAGAAGACCAAAAGGTTGTTGTTTAAAGAGGTCATGGTTTCAATAATTAAATCCCATCGAGGATGTGGTTATAAGGAATGATCTCACGACATTTAAAGAAAAACTAGTAAGCTAGGAAAAGAGGTAGAGATAGATCCAAAATAAGAAATTTTTTCTAAATATATAAATAGAAATAGGCAGTTACAAGCTAGATGGTCATTAGAGCATATGAGATATCATATATGCCATCCAAAAGTGGGAGTGAGGATAGAGAACATGTAATAATATCATGTGCATATGGAGAGCATAAAGGTGAAGTGAATGTGTAAATTGTTTGAAGAGACAAGTGATCTATATCAACGTGGTCCTATAAGAGATGATAGGAAAGCTAAAAGATAGTGTGCTGGCATATATGAAAAAACATGTGTAAATATAGTCTGTGAAGTTGAGAAGTGTGATGTTTTCATCAGAAAATATTGTGCAAGACATAGTGGTGTATTATGCACCAAGGGAACTAGTGAACTAAAAAGACAAGACCACTGTAAAGAAATAAAATAAAATATGAATTAAAAGGAGTTGTGAATACAAAAAATTATAGAGGGATACCTACATATCTAGTATGAAAATGTGATGAAATAGTGATTTTTGGGGTAGAAAAAATTGGATCAGTAGATCTTATGGGAATTGGTGTCTCCAGCAATTCGATGCTTGCAATTTGGAGGGGATTGATGCCTTTAGCAAGTTGTTTCTTGCAAAGATAAAAGAATTGGCATCTCTCATAGGTGGTTTCCTACAAATATTATAACAATAGGTTGATACCTACTTTAATCATATAAAGAAAAGAATTTGTGTGGTTTTATCTTAGGTAGGTTTCCACATGTATCTTTCGTTAAATGTTCTTATGTTACTAGTGTATTGTTTCATGTTTGAATGATTTAAGTATGTGTAAAATTGAATACAATACCCCACCCCCTTCAATATAAATTTTAAATCCAACAAGTTGTTCAAATAACTATGTAGAATTTCCTGCAAATTCTCTACAAATCTACCTCTGAGATCTATGTAGAAAATCTGACTGTAGATTAACTCGATAATGCAATATACCAAAGAAAAATATTATAATCTACTTCTACTATCAAACTTGTGGAACCTTAAAGATCGAGTTAAATCAGATTTGAACACATATAACCATAAGAAGAAGAATCAATACACATGTAACATAGAAAATACTCAGGGGAAAGTCTCAGCTAAAAACCCCACTATTTGTATTATCATACAAGGTGGAAATACATTATAATTATACAAAGCCTTAGCTCTCACAGCTAGTCATCTCTCAGTACAATCCTCCTGGATGCTCACAGGGAATCAAAGCTTCTCACAAGCCTTCTCCTCTACTCTCCAAGCTCCTATTTCCTTGCACAATTTCTCCTGGGTGATCCTCTTCTTACCAAGTGGAATACTCTCAACCAAGTGGAACACTGATCTCTCACACTGATCTCACACCCTGTAAAACTATGTAATCCTCCTATCCATTTATCCTTCTACATGCATGAGTTTCCTTTATAGGAGAAAAAATGCAATTGATAGTACATTGTCCTTGACATTTAGCTCAACTGGGTCTTTCTCATAATAGACATGCATGAGTTTCTGATGAGGGAATCTTTAGTTATCTGGAGTACAATGGTTGAGTGCATGCATGCATCAACTCATTGATAAATCACAATTAGTTCCTTAAATAGTTTGGAACTAATTTAACTAGAATTAACTTAGTAAACTGAGTTAATCAATTACAACTCAAATATAACTCAATATTATCTCCTTAATTAAGGGATAATGTCCTTAATTTAAGGGATAAGTGTTGCATGACTTCAGAAAGACTTCTAACCTGAATTTCTCCAACTAATTAATCCATAATTAATTAATTATTTAATTCCAGGCAGCTGGTGAGACTAAATTCGAATTTTAATTCAAGGACAAATTAAAATTGCAATATTCTTGTTGCCACATTTCAACACTCCCTGTCAACAAGAAATGGATTATCTTCCACCCCGATCCTGTCTCTACGGAACTCAAATTTACAATTTGACAATATCTTTATGAAAATGTCAGCATCTTGCTCCTATGTTGAAATATACTACAACGACATGATCCTTCTCGCTACACAGTCTCTAAGATGATGATACCGGATATTGATGTGCTTGGAGCTATCATGAAATATTAGATTCTCAAAGAGTTTGATACAACTCTAATTATCACAAACCAACTAGGATTTTCTGCATCCAGATGGCCTCACATACTGCCTTACTTGCAGCCATGTATTCTGCCTCTGCCAATCTAAGTGCAACCGACCTCTATTTATTGTTGTACCAAGAAACTACCGCTAACCCAAGGTTGAAAATCCCTCCTGATGTGCTCTTCCAATCTGATGGACTCCCTGCCCAATCTGCATCAGTGAAGCCATGTGTCTTCACTCCCTCTATCTATCTGTACCATAAGACATACTGAGATGTGCCTCTGAGGTATCTCAATACATGATTTGCCACCTTCCAAAACATCTTGGTAGGCTGGATCATCCTTGACTCAGCTAGTTCACTGCATAGCACAAATCTGGTCGTGTGTTCACTAAGTACATCAGCGAACCCACAAGCTCCATGTACATAGTAGCCTCCACTACTTCTCCTAAAGTAACATCCTCCTTCCTCCAGTTACCTGCTAGAGAAGTATGCATGGGCTTGCACTTCTCCATGTGGAATCTCCTGAGTATCTCATTGGCATACTTTCCCTGAAACACAAACAACTCCCCATTCTTCTTCCACACTTCCATACCAAGGAAGTAATGCATGAGACCCATGTCTTTCATCTCGAGTTCTCTTGCAAGGTCCTCCTTGCAAGACACGATCAACTGATCATCACTAGTCAATATGAGATCATCGGCATAAAGAATGATGATCAACAACTTACCTTTCACCACAATGTTGTACAGGTTCGCATCTGATTCACTCTTTGTTAAGCCCAACCCGATGAGGTAGTTGTCTATAATGGTGTACGAAGCACAAGGTTCCTGCTTCAGCCCATACAATGCTCTCTTGAGTTGGAACACATGTGACTCATGATCGAAGCTCTCAAAACCTTCCGGCTGCTCTATTTACACCTCTTCCTCAATCTTGCCATTGAGGAATGCAGTCTTCACATCCATCTGATGGATCTTCCAACCCATTTGTGTTGATAGTGCCAACATTCATATGGTAGATGAGTACCTTGCGACAGGTGAAAAAGTCTCATCATAATCAATCCCCTCGACCTGTGAAAAGCCACGGGCAACAAATCTTGCCTTATGCTTCTCGACACTACCATCAGTAGCTTGCTTTACATTGTAAAGCCAATGGGAACTCACAATTGACTTTTTCTCCAGTCTTGGAACCATGTCCCAAACACTATTACAAACTATGGAGTCATACTCCTCCATCATAGCATCAACCCAAATCGGCTGCTGCACTGCTTCCTCAAAGGAAGATGGCTCGGTCTCAACATATTCCCCATCAAGGCCATGTATCCAGTGTACCTCTCAAGTGACCTCCTCTATTTGCGCTAAGAAGATGGTACTCCCACATTCTCTCTCACATCCTGTAACAATCTGTTAGCTTCTTTTGTGCGCTTCCCTCCATATTTGGAAGACTCTGTTTGAGTGGATGTCTCCACTCTTGGAACCTCTGCATGTGGCTGCTCCACATTAATATGAGGCTCCTCCTCCTTAGGAACCAACCGTTCCTCCATATCCTGTAGTTGGAGCTCCCTCTCAAGGGGAACTCACATGGCCTTCTGCTCATCAAAGTTGAGAACTTTGCAAACCATTGTCCTCTAACTAATAGGCAAGTACACCCGATAGTTGTGAGGTGTATCAGTGTACCCCACAAGCATCCCCAACTCTGTTGCTGGCTCAAGCTTCTTTCATGCATCCTTTGTCACATAGAAATATACCGATGAGCCAAAGATCCTAATGTTACCCACATCTGGTCTCTTACAGGAAAAGGCTTCTTCTAGTGTCTTCATCCCAAGTATCTGATGTGGGCTTCTATTCTACAAATAGACCAATGTGTTGCATCCCTTAGCCGACAAGTGAAGTGGTAGGCCTTAGTCATGCAGCATTGCCCATGTTGCCCCTACAATAGTTCTATTCTTCCTCTCGGACACCCCATTCTGTTGTGAGTTATGAGGTGTCATCAACTCTCATTTAATTCCTTCCGCTACACAGAAGTCTCTAAACTCTTGAGAGACATATTATCCACTTTTGTCACTTCTCAAGGCCTTGATCTTCTTCATTGACTATTTCTTGACCAAAGCTTTGAACTCACAAAACTTTGAGAAGGTTCGGTACTTCTTCTGCATGAAATAAATCCAGCATTTACGAGAAAAATAATCAATCAAAATAACATAATACCTTTTCTTTGTTGTGGATGCCATCAAGAATGGTCCACACACATTTGTATGAACTCACTCTAAGATAGCCTTTGCTCGACTGTCTCGATAATGAAAGGAAGACTTAATGTACTTTCCCAAGATAAAACGTTTGCATGGGTCAACTTGCTCATGTTTACCTTTGGGAAGTCATGTAGATATTTGTTGCATTATCTTAAAAGCCCCATGATGCAAATGGTCCAACTGCCTGTACCACAACTCGCCAATATCTTGGCTTTGCACCAATTATGCTTTCGTACTCAATGCTGCATAATCATCTTCCTCTAGTTTATAGAGATTCTTCACCCGAATCCCTATCCTCTTGGTATGACCCATGTCTATGTGTCTTAGGAACACCTTTCCTTTACTGAAGACAACATTGTAGCCTTTGTCCTCCAACATCACAACTGATACCAAGTTCTTCTTCAGTACAGGCACATACATCACATTTGTCAAGGTGAGGAGAGCTCCTTGCTCCCTCTGAAAAGAAGCCGTGCTCACTCCTGAAACACTATGCTTTTCATCATCACCCATCTCTATGCATATCTTGAGGTCTTTCTCCTCCAAGGCACTAAATAAACTTTTATCGTCAGTCATGTGGAATGAGGCTCCACTATCAATATACCAAACAAAACCCATCATTGATGACACTATGCATGTGATGAGGGTAAAGTCCATTTCAAACTGAGAGGCTAATGCCTCACCTTCCAATCCCACTGAGGATCCCTTCTTGGACTTCTTCGATGGGAAATTAGCTGCATACTGTCCCATCTCAATTTGAAGTTTGATATGAATTTGATTTGTTCCTGCAACCCTGAACTGCAAACTTCGAATTCTCTTCTTCGTATACTGTTCACTGCTCTCATAATATTGGCTCATATACCATGTAGAATTTCCTACAAATTCTCTACAAATCTACCTCTGAGATCTATGTAGAAAATCTGACTGTAGATTAACTTGATAATGCAATATATCAAAGAAAAATACGATAATATACTTCTACTATCAAACTTGTGGAAGCTTAAAGATCAAGCTGAACACATATAACCATAAGAAGAAGAATAAATACGCATGAAACATAGAAAATACTCAGGGGAAAGCCTCACCTAAAAACCCCACTATTTGTATTATCATACAAGGTGGAAATACATCAGAATTATACAAAGCCTTAGCACTCACAGCTAGCTAGCTCTCAGTACAATCCTCCTGGATGCTCACAGGCAATCAAATCTTCTCACACACCTTCTCCTCTACTCTCCAAGCTCCTATTTCCTTGTCCAGTTTCTCCTAGGTGATCCTCTTGTTACCAAGTGGAAGAATATCAACCAAGTGGAAGACTCTCAACCAAGTGGAACACTGATCTCACACCCTATAAAACTACGCAATCCTCATGTGCATTATGTTAGAAAATTATATATTACGGAGCAATGGAACACATAAAATATTGCAGAAATATAAACACAGAAAACACATGATGAAAAGAAATCCTGGGGTATCACCAAAATCCCTTTTCATATAAAAATTCGGGCCTGGGCCTGTGGGTTATTGGCCCACCAGGCCTTATAGGAAGCGATTTCACTTTTAAAACCTTTTCATTTAGACGTGGATCTCTATTATTGGACTGCATAACCATTTCAATTATTACAATATAGGCATTAAGGGTTAAAACCCCGCCCCACTCATAATACAAATTACAGGAAAATATGTTTATTTAAAAGAAAAAATAATATAGCCGCCTTTATAAATATCAGTGGTCGCATGCACATTTAACTCCGATTAATCTCAATCGGTGATCGAATGATCATACATCGCTGATCCGATGCGATGTTATACGCTCCATTGATCACAGTGATCCAATGGATCCTGTGCATCCATACTTCATCCGCTTCTAATACTGTAACTTGGTCGATCTATTCCACTAGGTTTGAATCTACTGCACGATATAACGCTTTTTCACACAATTGCCCTACCACTTTCTCTGCGACTTCAAATTTCGTTCTCCTATGATTAACACCTGCACACATTGGGTTCACTAGGCAATTACATAACCCAGCATTCCATGCTGTTCACAATCTCTGTCAATTCAAATTAGACTTCATATATATATAAACGTTTAAGCGATATTTCAGATCGCCATCGATCCACGAGTGATCGATGGTCGATCAACCAAATCTCAACACAAGATTTAATTCATTTATACAATAAACATATACAGGCGTACACAACTCACAGTAAAGCACGCTTTCATATATTATACAAAACACAATATAACCAAGGCATTGCAGCCTTAGTCACGGTATCTACACCGATTACATTTTTTCTCACTTACAAAACGCTTGTCTATTTATCTCTCGATATATCTCACGCTCTCAACTCTGTGTTTTATATACATAAGAATGTTAGATCGGAAGAATCAATAAGATCCAATCCTTATTTTCTGCCAACGAAAGCTCCACAATTGATACATGGCTGATACTATATTCATCAAATCTGCTTCAAATCCATTTTATATCTGTTTTAAAACAGATTTCCCATATTTTCTCCTTCGATTCAGCTCGACTATCCACGTACTCTTC
>APFE030496618.1:24969-111096 GCA_000404065.3 Pinus taeda
TATACAAAGGGTGATATCATGCGTCCCTCTGACTTATTATAACTAAACTTCCAAATTATTATATTAAATTAGCTTATCTTTATGCCTCTGGTCATGCTAACTGATCCCCAGTCAAATTTGGTCGTTGGTCAATATGGCCGTTGCTTAGTCAAGAATTATAACCATTGGAGGTTCTACTATGTCTATTTAACATGCATAGCTTGATTTGATTGTTCAACTTGTCCTAACAATGAACCACACTCGTTGGTTCGAAACGCGTCGACAAATGAAATATCATGTGATTTACGCCGAAAAATCTCTCGTTAACTTGATATGGATAAAAAAAGCCTCAATTCAATAGAGTATTCAAGCAATAGTTAAGCCAACTAAACTTTATTGGAAGACAGTTAAACATGTGTTGAGATACCTTAAAGGAACCATTCAGTTTGGTTTTTGGTACAGACACACAGAAGGAGTGAAGCTTCAAGGCTTCACAGATATAGATTGGGCAGGGAGTCCATCTAAAAAGAAGAGCACATCATGGGGAATATTTAGTATTAGTTCAGTAGCAGTTTCTTGGTATAGCAGGAAACAAACATTAGTTGCACTCATTTCGATAGAAGCAGAGTACATGGATTCTAGTCAAGCAGCTTGTGAGACCATCTAGATGAGGAAGATCATTGTTGGGTTATTTGGTTAGTAGATGGATCCTACATTGATTTAATGTGACAATTAGAGTTGTATCAAACTCTCTGAGAATCCAATTTTTCATGATCTGTCCAAGCATATCGACATATGGTATCACTGTCTATGGGATTGAGTGCGGAAGAGAATCATGTTGTTGGAGTTCATTCCTAAAGAGAAACAAATGCAAATATCTTGACTAAGGAACTGTCAAGAGGAAAATTCAAGTTTCATAGATGCAGGATTGTGGTATCTGATAATCCCTTTCTTGTTAAGAGGGAGTGTTGAAAATGCAACAAGAAAATCCTAATTTATTTTTTTCCTTGAATTAAATTAGGAATAAAATTGTAATTCCACAAGACAACTTGTACGAGTTGACTAAGTTAATTTGACTTATTTGGCTTAGTTAATTCGAGATGAGGGTCTAACTTGAGTCATGTAGAGTGTCTCCTACTTTATAGGAGCCCTAGTTGAGTTTATTTTGAGTTGTAATTGATTAATTTAGTTTAACTGAGTTAAAGTCAGTTAAACTAGTTCCAAATGATGGAGGAATTAGTAAGAGGTCCGACAATGGGGTGTTGCTTCATGTGTTCAACCATTTAACTGATGATTAACTCATAAATAACTCATGCATGTCAAAACTGAGAGTTACCCAGTTGAGATTGGAGTTGAGGGACATTGTACTATCAGTTGTCTAATCATCTGAATTGTACAAGTGGGGCATGCAATCATAGGAAGGCCTATGATGGATTGTGCAATTCAAATTTAAGAATTTCCCTAATTAATAGGGGATAATTCCCAAGGAAACAACACAAGGAAATATAGACTTGGCCAAGAATAAATTTGGTTAAGTGTTGGCTTGGGCTTGTCTAGGAAGTTGTGAGAGAGATAGAGATAGTGCAAAGGTTGCTTGGGCTTGAGCAAAGCATTGTAATCTTCTCAAATTTTCTGACTAATGCAATATATATATATATATATATGGGAATAAGGGTTTTTAGTTGTAGATTTCCCCAAGAAATCATTGTGTAATTTGTTGATTGAATTCTTTCTCTTGTATGCTTTGTGATTTTGTGATCATTTAATTGTTTCTGTTGATGAGTAGAGTATATTCAAGTCTATTGTTTTATTAAATTACAATTAGCAATTTGAATCTCAAAGGAATTTCTACAATTTTTTTCTGGAATGTATGTGCACTATGTGTTATCCTCAAATTTCTTATTTGGTATCAAATCCTATTCTGGCTTGACTCTCTCGGGGAGGGCTAGGAAGATGTGGGAGGTTGTGATAGTTGATTCCCTATAAATATGTAAATGTGTAGGTGTGTGAGATTATCTTTATTGTTCCGTGATTTTTATTTTTTCTATATGTTTGATTGCACATATTTGTGATTTGTATGAACCATTGCTGATGTTAAAGAAGTAGCATAAATGTATAAGTTTGTAGCGTACTAGGAAGCAGAATGATTGCCAACAAGGATCTGTTCAAGGGAGATGTCATTGATTGTTGACTTCTCAATTTGGTGAAATCCATTTGTTGGAAATCTCGTTGGTTGAGCCTAGTGTATTATAAGTTAGGACTAGTGTGGAGAAGTTGTGTAACTCATGCCCAACTGAAAATCTGTCAATTTGGAAATTCATCATGAGATGACCTAGTCCAATGGATAGACAGATGGACAAAGGTGTATTTGCAAAAGAGTCTATTTTTCACACGCCTGTACCACAAATGGGACACAATTGATGTTGGAGAGCCACAGAATGGTGCAGTGGGTGTGGAAGGTTATGAGCAACACTATTCCAAAGAATAATAGAGGGTTTAACTTATAGTATGCATGACCCATGAAATATTGTAACAAAAAATACATATATTCTCAATTGGGATCAGTGGAAACATATGGATTGCATGAATAAACCAGTAAATCAGGCATTATGCACTAATAAATTGCTGGTGAACATGACATTTGTACAAAGAACTGGTACACTGTGTGTATTACTCTCCAAATATTCCACAGTGGAGGATGTGATTAAAGCCACCTTTGTTATCTATTCCAAGGAAGGGCATAAGTCATTTTTCAACAATAATCTTGCTTCATTGGCTCTATGCTTTCCAAGTCAGTTAGATCCCAATCTTGTTAAGGGAAAGATCATATTTTTTGCTACCCATTTATTCTATCAAGAAGTTTGTCGGGACTTTAATGCCTTTTTGAATTTTTTTCAACAAACTTAGAAAAGTTCGACGAGATTAGACTATTAATTACATGTTCCTTACACATCTAATCTGATGCAAAAAAAATGGTAACATATTTATTTTGGTGTCATTGTTCTTAGTATTGACTTTTTTCCTTCGCTTGCTATGACTAAGGTCTCTTTCATAGTGTAGAATTTATGAGCTAGGCTTGATAGGTGATGGGAAACCAATTGAGTTGCTATAACAAGAGGTATTTTTCAATGTCTTTGGAATCTTGTATTTATTAAAGCATATTGAGATTCGCGACTTGTTGTGCTGTACAACAACCCCCCATTTCATAAAATTTTATCTTTAACTATAATATGAAATGGGTCCCTTTTTTAAATTTATGAATAAAATTGGTATCAACCCATCCTTCATCAAAAGGTCCGAAAGAAACAATACATTATAAACCTTTTGAATAAACATAAATCGGTCTTATAAAAATAAATATATAATTCTTTATTATTGCGATAAAGTGATCGCAAGATCGCATATCGCAACAACAAGGGATGAATAACGAAAATACCCATTGGTTTACCCCGATCTGAAAAGTGAATAACTATCGGATATCGGGAAAGGCAAGCAAGTGTAACAAAAGGCCCTCTCACTTTTCTCCAATGCAAAATCGTTATCGGAAATCAGGGAGTGTAGCGCACACACGTTAAAAAACACCTTTTAAAAATCCCGATGTGAATAAGCTGTATTGCCAGCGGGGATCGGGGATTTTGCAATGACACAAATATTACCACTTGAGCATTTCTCTGATTCCGATTGCAATAAAGCTAAGCGCGAATTTCAAAAAAGATTGAAAAGGCTTGGGTATATTATGTTAGATTATTATTAAAATCCTTCTCGTTCCCGATAACAATTCAATTATGATTATCCGCCAAAAATCAAAGCCACCCTTGAATGAATTATTCAACGAATAAACGATATGACGGACATTTAAATGATTGACAGGTTAAAGTGGCCAATTAATGGAGCAGTTATGCTGATATCTCCTCAGAGATTGTATCTGCGACAATATTATTTTAACCCTTCATTATTCGTTAATTGATATAACTTTTTCATATTTGGTTTGCACCACTGAAGCAACAAATTCAAGCCAAATGGGGAAGAAATCCAAGAGATTTACAGCAGCTTCAGCTCCCGCAGTAACAGGACAATCGACCGCTGATCCAGGACCAAGCAAGAAAGGATTGATTTCAGACACTACTTGTCTTGGCCTCAGAAACACTAGCTGGGAAAGCATTTATAATCTAATTGAATCTGAAGAGCCCGAAACAGTATCAGTGCAAGCTACTGCAGATTCAACCAGAAAGTCAGAAGCTACCCTAAAGGATTTAGCCGACTCCTATCTACACCGAATAGCAGCTCGAGAGAAAATTCTTCCATATATAGATGTAGTGAGGTGGGCAGTTGAGGAAATCCCTGTTACGAATAGAACATTCTGGATAGTCGACAAGAGAGTCTTCGGCTCGTTTCAACCTAACGATTTGAGAAAAATTTACCACTTGCCTGAACCACGGAAGAAATACAACAAAGCATTTCTAGGGAAGTTCAAAAGTGAGAATGAAACTGAATCAACACCTATTCAGGAATGGAGATAGAACCCCACAAGGTACAAGCATGAATCTTTGGGTAAGTACTCTATTGTTTCATTATGTTCTCCTTATTGTTACGCCGGGGCGATGATGTATAGGATTTGGGGATTACATGATTCCGCAAAATTCTCAATTGAAATGGTTCCTTTAATGGAAGCGACAGTCAATAGTGAGATAATGGATTGGGGAAATATATTATTTGATAAGTTAGCCACTGCTATTCTTGAGTTTAGAAATAAAACTCGCGTCACTGATAGGTCTATTCTTACATTTTATTTTAATGCCTATATTTTAGATACTCTTTGTTTCAACTTTGAATTTCCTGTGCTGGGGTGGAGATGGACTCCACAAGACCCCATGCCGATTCACATTTATCACCAGAAGCTATGGAAAGCACATTATAAGGACCACCTGTATCAAGTTTGTAATGGTTTTATGTTGCCCATTTACTATGCCATTTTTGACAAGCTTGCTCCGAAGATTTCTTCACAAGCAGAGATTGACCTAACCACTCTAGGAAACTAGTTCAAAGAATATAAATTCACATACATAAGAGCTTTCGGCGGCCTTGCCAGGCCTCTTGTCCTTCCCTTGTAAATACCCGACAAGCTATTGGCTAGAGAATTAGCCTATCAGATTACGTCCGCAGGAGCAACCAAGACTCTGAGTTCAAAGAAGTAGGTTTGGCCTCCTTTTCCTCTAAGGCGTGGTGTTTATACTCTACATGACTATAAGCATGCAGAGAAGGAAGCAAACAAGATAAATATGCTAAATCTTGCCACCATTCCTAATAGGCGATTTGACCCAAGAAAAGTCATCTACAATGTGCTTGAACATGCCAAACTCACAAAGTTTGATCATAAGGAAGACGATTTTGATGACTTATTTTCTTCGGAAGAGTCATTATTTCAGGTCCAAGCACTGGCTAAAATGAGATATAATGATGAAGGGTTAGTAGAATTCAATAAACTCAAAGAGCAGAGGTAGCAATCTCTGCCTCTGGATTTACTAGCTACTGCCCCTACGACACAATCAAGCGAGCCTAAACAGCAACTCACCGACAAACCTCCTGCTGCATCAAAGATTCTTGAGACAGATAAAGAGAAAGAGCAGGAGAAAGTACAGAGGAAAGCGCAAGAGGAAGTATAGAGGAAAGAGCAGGAGGAAATACAGGAGGAAGAGCAGAAAAAGGAGCAAGATAAAGACAGTGAGAATGTCAATATGGATACCCAGATTGATCCGGAATTGCTCCAAGAATGGTAGCAATTTGACTCCATCATAAACAATCTGGAAGGTCCAAAAGGTGCCGATACACCCAAAGCAACAGATACACAGGATACAGCATCAACAAATGTTCCAAGTGAAGGAACCAGTGGCCTACCCCCTAGTACAGACTTAGAAATAATTCCAAAGGATCCCTCGGATCAAATTATTTTGTAGGTGGAGGATATACCTCCATTAGATGTCTTTTACAGTCTAAAACACAGGGTTTAGTGAAGAAACAATGGAAAAGGAGAAGGCTTGATCAACCTTCCCTGTTTCCAGAACAAACAGAGACATCCAACATAGTTTGGAAAGAGGAGTTTGATCCTTCCGATGACCTAACGAAGCTTTCCCAGTATGCCAGAGCCTATTCAACGACCACCATGGACAAGGCATCAGAAGTGAGTAATATACTAAAAGAAAAAGACCAGGAAATTATTTTGTTGCAAACACAGCTGTCGAAAGCACAACAGAAATTTGAACAATTGGAACAGCAATTGTCAACACAACAGCAATTAAATAATCAACTGAATAAGCAGTTACTTGAAGAAAAACTGAGAGTAGACTCAAGCACGATTCAAAAGTAGAAAGAATTATTAGAAGCATTGGCAAAATTGAAGATGAGGAATGAACTAATGGCGAAAATGAAAGATGAGCAAATTGCACAGCTATCACTTCAAATAGTTAAGTTCAAGAGTCTTCCACAGCCTGTCGATTTCAGAACAAAAGAGTTGTAGATTAATAAGGCATTGATGACACATATAAGACTGTTGTGTCATAATATTTCTCAGTTTGAGCCCCTTTGTGATATAAAAGCATCAATAATCGATAAATCAGTTGATGCTAGATAGGATTTACAGTAGGCCGACGAGACCTTGACATATTTTCTTACTTGGCAAGACACCAGTGAGGGATAGGCAGCAAATCTGCCCAAAATCCTAGAGTCACATAAGGAAATCCTATTCTTAGAATGGCAGTCTCAGTTAATGAAGGCAGAGAGAGAAGTTTCAAGATGTAGATTATCTACAAATAAATTGATTGAATTAATCAATAACACTCTCTATTTATCTAATATGATTTCACAATGTACCCCAGGTAAATTGCTATCAACTAAAACATTGGAGCAAGCATGTAATCAGGAGATGGACAAAAATGGAAGGTTAATCGCAGGTATTCAAAGTTTAACTTGGGACACCTATTGGTTGTTCCTAGTAAAACCATATATCCAGAGAGCCGCCCTCAAGTGTCTAATAGATGCAATTGGTTGTATCATTCCCGATATACATGATGCCACATACTCAGCTTAGCTCCATTCTCGTCTCAGCCGCCCTCCAGAATTGGAACCAATGCTTGCAATCTGCCAACTCAGATCAAAGGGAAAACAACCAAAGTGATGAATCATGTTGCCGACTACCAACAAACTTGCCGTGGAGAAAATATTCAAGATACAGTTGTACTAATTAAATAGCATTTTATTTTTGTAGTTAGCTAGTTTAATTAAGTATTTATAGACCCTTTCATGCATTTAGAAAGGGTCCTCAGTTTTTGTATAAGACTCAAACCTGGAAGTTGCACTATTGTACTTTCGGTATATTTTTTATAAAGACTGGGCCATTATTCCAAATTTTAACAAAGAAGCTTTTATGTGGATGTGCGCTATTGCCTTGATATGAAAGTATTTCTGAGTTGAAAGAAGGAATTCGAATTGCGATTGATATTGTGAATGATTTACAACACATATGGTACTACTATCTATGATCTGAATTCATTCTTTTATGTGAATTCTTATTTGATTACTCTTGCTATTATTGAATATATGTATGTGTTTTCAACAGCATTCTTTATATTTTTCACTATTGGATGTTTAAAGGATGTTATTATTTTTGTCATCATGTATAAGTAATATATAAAAGATAAGTGTAACAATGTTTTACTAATTACTTTGTTCAACTATTTGAACAAAGCAATTATTATATGAATAAATCTCTTTGTTTATCAAATAGAGTCATCTATATGCTTATTTGTGAATAGAGATTATCAAACGTTGCACTTAGAAATAGAAATTCCCGGGATAGAATAGTTATTCATATTTTTTCCTTTTAGATTAAATCATTCATCCACTACCATTATCTTAGAAAACCAATCACTCATCCATCATCTTTTTATTCATCATTGGGAAACTGGTCCCATTATCTCCAGTCGGAGCCACCACACCAAACGGAAAAGGAGTTGCATTAAGGTTCGGACCGGGTGGTTTTCCCTGATGTTGTTGCAATGATTTTCGAGGCATCAACACGACCACAATATTAAGTTATTTTGTTAGAATTTGCAACTCTAACAAATGAAAGGGAAGTATGTAGATCCAAGAGTACAATCAATGGAATTTGGTCTAGGGATAGCATGTGACAAGAATGATAAACCTCTTATATTCTTCTAAAGTAGTTATCATTCAGTTATTTGTATATTTATTTTTGTTTTTTGAAAAAAGGTATTAAACCAATTATTGAATAGCGTTTCATAATTCAAATTAGTGGTTATTGGCACTCGAAAACCCTTGAACACATCACTAGTTTGATTATGTTTATATTGTTATGGTTTGTTGTTCTTGGAACTTAGAAACCCTTAAACAATGACTACAAGTTATAATATGATATCTTTGTGTGATAAATAGGTCAAGTCGTTTGATCGGATTTTGAACACATTCAGTATCCAGACCTCCATCCTAGCAACTGATGGATATTTGAAAGTCAACTATCCAGTAGATGATGGTTGGTCCATAGGATGGTTCATTACTTGACAACTCTTATCACGGAAGCCCTGATGAGCTAAGATGTCAATGTTGTTGATCTTGCAAGTTCATCAACAATGGACAGAGGTAGTTATGTTTTAAATGGAGGTCAAGTGACAACTTGAAGATGTGGTGGTGGAGAAAGAGCGGTGTTTGCAAGATTCCAAAGTGGATGTGAGTGCTGATGAAGACTAATCAGACAAAGATCATAATATGTGTTTTCTATATTGTAATTTGTGATTTATGTAATAATGTAAGAATTAAAGGGGGAAATTGGAAATAATTCTTACATTACTATATAGGTAGGATTGGTTTGTTGAATGGATTATGTTACTCAGATATTTTCTTAACAATAATCTATCAGTTTAGAAATTATTGGATCTCATGAACATTATTTATGTGGCTTATATTTTGGTCTTGATTGGTAATTTACAAATAATTTTTGTGTGGAATTTATGTGCACTATGTTTTCTCCTAAAATTTATTATTGGTATTATTAATAATATATATCATGGGTAGCACATTAATATTTCAATTCCAAGTAACACAAATTTACCGAGTAGTCCCACATTTAGTTCTTTAGTTCCAAGTGCAAGCCCAAAGTCAAGTTCAATTTCTACAAGGAAGATAATAAGATTAAGTGACATGTATCAAAGAAGTACAAGTCAAGCACATGAAGAAAATCTAAGAGGCAAGACAATAAATTTTTCTTTAATTTCCAAGGTTGATCTTGCACCATCATGTTTTGAATATGCATGTACTAATGAGATTTGGGTGTAAGCACTGCAAGAAGAGATTGATTTTATTCAGAAGAATGATACTTTGGAGCTCATAGAACTTCCATGTGACAAGAAAAATAATGGTACTAAATGGATCTACAAGACTGAGTATAAAAATGATGGGGTTGAAAGACACAAGGTAAGTTTACTTGTTAAGGACCCACACAAGGGTGTGGGACTGCTTATGAAGAAATATTTTCACCTGTAGCGAGACAAGGGATTGTTAGAACGATGATATCACTAGAGGATTAAAAAAAAGGAGCATTCTTCACATGGATGTGAAAAGTGCCTCTTTGAGTGGGTACTTAAAAGAATAAGTCTATGTCGAACAATCACAAGGTTTTAAAATGAAAGGAAAATAACATCAAGTCTACAATTTGAAGAATACTTTGTATACCCACAAGAAAACACCAAGATCATGGTATGTTAGGATTGAAGGATATTATTAGGAGAATGGAATCAAAAGAAGTAAGAGTGAACCAACCCTTTACTACAAACAAGGAGGTAATGATATTTTTATTGTAATCTTGCATGTTGATTATTACTTGTATATGGTATAAATTCTATGATAAAATATAAATTCAAAATTTCTATGATGAATGAACTTGAGATAAAATCTTTGGGTCTCATACAATATTTTCTAGTAATTGAGGTGTACTAAAGTGAGGATGAAACTTTCATTTGTCAAATAAAGTAGATATATGTTGAATAAATTTAATATGGTTGATTGTAAATCAACTTCCACTCCAACTCATCATGGAGTTGTGTTGTGTAGAAATTAGGATGCTGAAATCATTGATAAGACAACTTACATAAGTATTTTGGGAAGTTTGATGTTTCCAACCCACACATGACCTGTTATTGCTTATTTAGTTTTTCTTGTTTCAAGATACATAATAGATCTATCTAAAATACATATGAAGGTAGCTAAGAGAATTTTGAGGTATGTGGAAGGAAATCTAAATTTTGGTATTCATTACCAAAATTATAAAACATTTAATCTTGTTGTCTTTGGTGATTCTAATTGGGGAGGTAGTTTGGATGAACAAAAGTCTACATCTAGTAACTATTTTCCTTTGGTTTGGGTTTGATTAGTTGGAGCTAAAATAAGTAAAGCATTGTTTCCATTTCATCCACAGAATTAGAGTATGTGGTAGTCACCTCATCAAGTACACAAGAATTATGGCTTAGAAAATTTTCTAGAAGAAATTTGAGAGAAACAAATTCATCCTACAATGATTTTTTCGTGATAACATGAATACCATCGAATTGACCAAGAATCAAGTCCATCATAGTGGGACGAATAATTTTGATTTAAAGTATCATTTTATTATATATTTGGTGCAAAATAAGAAAGTACAACTAAGGTATATAAAGACTCAAGAACAACTTTTAGACATTTTTACCAAGGCAGTTGCAAAAATCTAGTTTTTGACACTTCGAGATTAGATTGTGAGCCCTTTCAAAATCAAGGTGGATATATTGTTTCATCTTCTTTTTTATTTTTGGACATTATGCATGTCATTCAATGCTATGCATGCAATTCATCTTCAATTTTATTTTTAAGAATTATTGTTTAGATATAGTTTTCATTTTTTTTAGATCTATTAGTGTGAATAATGCATGGAAAATGCATGAGTTGTTTTAAAAAATAAATCGTTGTAAATATTCAATTGAGAGAACCTAGCTATTTGTTTTGTAAGGCTATTAAATCCTTTAATAGGAGGTATATTATCTATTTTGATGATTAATGTTGAACACCTTTGGTGTGTGTAACAATGTGAATATTTTGTTTTTCTTTTGTATGTCTAGGTTATAGATGTGTTTACTTTTTGTTAGCATAGGCGTTATATTTTCTATGCTACTATAATTGATTAGCTAGTTGGTTCATAGATAGCTGTATATAGAAAATTCAAACTATAAATAAATAATGTAGATTATTTTCCATCAAAATTTGTACGAAATTAAAAATAAAATTTATATTATACTACATCGTGATGATGCTAATGATTAAGATCCATTGAGAGCAATATTGTCTATTATACCTTAACAAGGTAAGAAATTAATCAAAGTTCTTTAACAAACTATTTCTATGCTCAAAGAGAAGTGAGAGAAGTGTTCCTAGATCACCATAGTTTTGTTTTCTTAACAAGTCAAGAAGGTTGGTCGCATGACATATATTTTGAAAATTAGAATGGATTTGACTATAAGTTTGGGAATATAAGAGAAAATTATTTTCATCTTGAACCTTCTTAGTATTGAACAAGTGACAAACTCTTTCATTATTTGGTGTTTTGGGAATAGACAAATGCCCTGTTTCACTATGAAGCTCACGAGAATTAGTTCTTATCTTACCAATGTTCATTTTCTTCATAACACTAGTCAAGACAGATAAATAATTATGGTTTTCAAGGTTGGTGTTGATCACCTCCTTATAATATCTTTGTTTCTTTTTTCCATCTAACTCTTTATTTCTCCATAAATTCTCCTTTAACTTGGAAGTAATAATTTTTTCAATATTATCCTTATTCTGCAAGATGATGTCCTCCTTTTTCCCCATTGGTCTAGCTAAGATTGGGCATCCTTATCATGTCATCCTTGCTTTAGCCAATGGTGGGGACTTTGGCTCAAGTTAGAAGCAATTTTAAGAAACATTTTCGGTTCCATGTTATATAAATTGTTTTTATACATGATATACCTATCCATAGTCATTATTTTAATAGCGGAAAATATATCTTCAATAAAGATTATATCGTGGGGAGTATATATTTTAATCTTGAGATTATAGGTTATAAATTATTTTTGGATCTACTCAATACTATTCCATGATTATCTAGATGTATGTTAGGAAAAATATTGAGGAGGGGGGGGGGGGGGGGGGGATTTGTGGGTGAAACAATATTTTAATTCACTATTAAACTTTTTCATTTTATATTCAAAATGATATACACTAATGTTCTTTACGAAACCAACATATGTATGTGACTCTTGTGAATGCAAATTGCGTATATCCAATTAACTAAATTTGAAATACCTTTTTCAAAGATTTATCTTAAACAATGCACTATTAATTTATTCATCATCCAAAATGTAGTAAAGAATAAATCACATCACATCACATAAGCTAAACACATAGAACACTGGGTGTAATAGCCCAAAAACAACATCTAATTAACTTATTAACATTAAATTTAAACAATGAAGAGTGCTTACCTGAGCTTACCTATGCATGAAGTAGGCTTACCGCAACATGGTTTTGGGGACGACTCTCCTCCCAACCTTAGGCTCAATTGTGCAGGATTCTGCTACAACTGGCCACCCCCGAGCCCTCAATCAACGACTATTGCCAGTATTCCTAAGTCTCAATACTCTCCCAAGAGAATGAAGACAGAACCTCTGAATGATGGAACAAGACCCCTTCCATCTTCCTCATCATTCCTTAAATAGAAAAAAACATTGGATGGGAAACCACATGCAAACCTCCATGTGTCTGCATGTCACATGCTCACCCTCCATGTGTCGGCATGCTAATTTTTGATAATTTTCTTATTTTATTTATTTTTATTATTATTTGATATTTTGGTTTTTACTATTTTTATTTTTATTACTTTTTATTTATTTATTATTTTTTTATGATTTTATTTATTATTATCATTATTTTTATATTTATATTTATTATTATTATTTTTTTATTTAGTGTTTATTTACTATATTCATTATTTTATTATTTATTATATTATTATTTTTTTGTTTATTTTATTGTTCTTTTATTTTTTATTTATTTTTAGGGAGGGATGTTTACATACTCTCCCACTTAAGGAACTTCGTCCCGAAGTTAGTTTTTTTTTTTTGGGAAAATTTTATTAGTTCTTATTATTTATTATTTATTATTAAGGGGGGGGGGGGGGTTGTTACCGGGGTTTTAGGGTGGAAACCCAATGTGGGAGAAAACCACCATTGGCGACTTCTTTGTCTTCTTTCTTATTATATAAAGAGAATGTTTAGTCAATTTAGTGTCCTAAATTGCTCTACATAAATTATCAATCTGGGTATCGTTAAACCGGTGAAGTGTAGTGCAGTATATGTGCTTAGTCAACCTTTCTCTTACTTCGTTGTTTTATAGTTTATGTTGTTTTGGGGGTTTTGTTTCTTATGGTTAAGGAAATTAATCTGAGAGAGAAAATTTATGCTTCTAGATGAAATCTCTAAATGTTAATGGACAACTAAATCTAATGATTTTTAATGTTAAAATCTAATTTCTAAAGAAGGGAGAAAAGGAAATGAACATTAGATAAAAACAAATCAAAACTTTGAGTAGTTAGATTAATCTAAGCCGGAAAATTGTCTATGAAATGAAAGAAAAAATGATAATGCTATTTGAAATGGAAAACAAATACAAAACATGTAACTAAATGAAGTGTTTTGTCACTGTGCTAAAGGGAGAGCGACCTCCTTGTGATAGCATTTTGAGGGATTCAATACTTCATTGTTCTAAAACTGAATATGAAATTTAAATGAAAGACTAAGACTGAAAGTGAAATTGCAACTAATCTAGTATAATAGCTAAATGAATTGTTTTATTGCTCTGCTATACAATTTTGGGAGAATTACCTCCTTGTGATAGCATTTGGAGGACCCAATACTTCATTGTTCTAAGAAAAAGTAAAAATCAAAATGCAGAGAAAGACTCATTCATAAATGAAATACTTCACTATTTAGTTTTAAGATGAACCATCAACTAAAAGGGATGTTGGAAATATTCAATTACAACATGAGTTATTAAACTAACATCAAATCTATTGTTTGCTCTAATGCTCCAAGCACCAATTGGAAAATAGGAGGACTACTTTCTTGGAGTATTTTGTTAAGCATAGATTACACAGTTAGATAGATCTACAATCAACCATTTGAACACACTTGCATGAATTAAACTTGCATGAATGGGAAATCTAAACTATTAAACTTGAAAACAATCATAGAAATAAAATGACGTAGTTGAATGAAATCAAAGCAAAACTACAAAATAAAATCTGCTCTATCTTACATTCTAATATGCTCCATGACGTCTCCTACTTCACATCTCTTTCCATGTTGGGAACTTCAAAGCTTTATTCAAATTATTCAAAATTACAAAGTACAACAAGTTGAGCTAACAAAATATACAAAGCTTCCAAATAAAGGAGAGAGATCTCCTATTTATACAAAAAGATGAGAAGTCATCTCATTAATGAGAGTCCATGAATCTCTTCCTATACCTCTAGAGTTATAATCAAAATAGGAAATGATAAGACACATGTTTTCTTAGTGTTTCAATACAAATAGGAAATGTGACACATATATTCATGATCCCATGATCTTCTCCACTCAAATTCCAATTTGGCCTTAAGATGCCACATAAAGGTCTTCTAGCAGCTTCCTTTTGACCTACACATGTCAACAATCTCATCCCACTTGTTAGGTATAAGCATATGGACATTATTTTCTAATTTCTAACCATAAATTCACTTAAAAGTGCTAAGAATTAATAAAGTTTGGAAAAACATAAATGTGACCCAATAATGATGAAAGTGAGATGAATGTAGTGACATGGTAGTGAAATGACGGTGAAATGGAGGTGATACAATGGACGTGATAGTGAAAGTGTAATGGAAGTGAATGACAATTTCAAGATCCAGTAGAGAATATTCGTAAAATATTATACTAGTGCAAACTCTTACCGGTACGTAGGTTCCTACCTGCAGGAGGATACAATCTCCACTCATTTTCTAACACCCATTAGAAGGGAGCTACAACATCTTCTCATTCTCCGACACCCATTGGAATGGAGATACAACCTCCACTCACTCTCCACTCATTCACTGGTTCCTACTAGAAGGGAGATCATAGCCCCACACTAAAGGTTGTAACACTCAACACCTTATGGACCTCATTTTAAAATGTTTTACACTGGATCCACCTATCAACCAATCAGCAAAACCTGCAAGCCACCTTTCATTAGCTTTTCATACTAGACCCATATCAACAATAAGCCCAAACCAACTATGCCAATATGAAATACTTAAGCACACAAAAACTGAAACTTTGAACCACAATAAATCAACTTACTCTCTGATGCATACAACTATTGAATACATAAGCCAACCATAATAAATGAACCTCATAATGTATATGTAATTTTCCTTAAGATAACCCAAGTATACATGTGCTTCATCTGTATAAAAACCGCATAGAGATCTTAGTTTACTAAACACTTAATCTGAATCACTATAACACTAAATCAACCGCTAAATCATTTACTGAAACAATCATAGAAAGCTAAGCCAATCACCACATTGTAGCATCATCACTAACTAATATTCCATTCCATAGTCAATTCAATGCAATCAACATTTTCAAACACAAATCATCATGATAGAGACATCATTGTAAGATGACAGAAAATAGACCAGTCATCATCAGTTATGAACATCAAAAAATAGTTCAAAACCTAGTATGTATGTGCTACATTCACAAGTCATATCAACATATGTATGCGTTTATCATGCACACAACCCATTTACAGATCTCAACATACTAAAGAACATATCCTAGAATATATATGTGACTAATCATAGACAAATCTGTGTATGTACACAATCTTTTAGAAGTGAAAAAAAATACAAATCCAAAATTACTGAAGCATACCTTCACTGAATTCACAACACATACTTTGCATACCTTACTATCAAATCACAAATCACTTCAATTGTATTTAAACAAACCTTTCATATTTATATGTTCAAATGATAACAAGTGTAACCATTAGTACTAATTGCACCTTCATATCTCTCATATTTGAGCCTTCTCCTTTATCCCTAGTGCATGCATGTTTTAGATCACACATAGATAACCCATTAAATTGCAAACTCAACACCTTCATCTCGCTCCTTATATTTTTTTTCCTTCGTCAATACCTCAGGTCAATCATTTGGTAATACCATTAGTATTTGTTGACGAGATCAAATAAACATTGCCACTCGAAATCCTATGGGCCAATACCATGGTAATGACTACTATTATCCATAATTTTCCATGGTGCAGAATTTGTATGTGACTTTGACTCACAGGAACTGTGTATGTATGTGACCCTTCTCCACAAGACCCACATATACTTTCTTAAACTTTACTTGTATCATCAACCTATCACTAAACTATCATTTATATGTCCATAGCACCTATACCAATATTCATGAGTTCCAAAATCATCATACTATCACCATGTTAACATTAAGTGCATCTTTGTCAAGTAGGTTTCCATAAAGGACAACACATTAGCCATAATGCCAACAATCTCCCCCTTTGGACTTGATGACAACCACTTTGGTGTTTGGTCAAACGCAACTCTTTCCAAAAAAACACAAAACTTCTCTGCCCCTTTGACATCAAGGGAAAAGAGTTGAACTAGGCTGAATGAAGGACTTCCAAAATATGCATACTAACCATTCTCCCCCTGACCATATGTTGAACCTTATGAAGATATTCAATAGAGTATAGGAATTTATGAATCAACCAAGTATGACCTTAAATATCACCAATGACTCATAATTTCACCAAATACCCAACATATTTGGTTTACATATTGGACTTCAAATTTTACATCAATGTCCCAAAATAAGGGGAGTACATACATGACTTGATCCCAATAGCCCATACATGACTGAAATTTACAATAATTTACAACATGGGTATTGTCATGACCTTTGCATTAAGAGACATATATGACACTTACAACCGAAACTAGGGACCTCAATAGCTAGGTAGCAAGACCATGATAATCATCAACAACCACCATCCACCATATAGGAATTTTTAACATAAGAATTTGATAGCAGCAACATAGATGTCATAATGATAGAAACATGAACGTCCTCATCATCAAGAAGATATGTAAGATAAGACAATGTAGCATCAATCTCTCCAACAACATCATCATATATGTAATGTTTTCCAAGCACGAAGAAAATATAACAAAGGCATAGGATAGTGTAATAAATCTTTGTCGAAAACTCATCCCCTTGACCTCATATCACCAAGGTCAACACACTCTCTCCACATATAAGAAGTGCCACAAAGCTCAAGCATCAATATCAAACACCTTAGGCAGTATGTACATGCAACAATAACATAAGTGCAAACAAAGAGAACTTTCATCCTTACAAATCATAGAACTTATTAGCAACATCATCAACCAACATCTTCAAGGACCATAGGATACATATATTCAAGTTTTAACAACAATAATAATACACCATTTAACATATTTACCAAGTGTAATTCAAGCAACATATAAGAATCATCCATGACTTCACCACATGTGATCCATGCACCATATACATCATCATACATATCTTCTGTAGTAACAACATAATAAACATATATATTGATCAGCGGTAATGATATGTACTCATCATAATACAACATCATGCAACAAGGAGTGCTCAAGAAATCATAATGCCAACAATGAACCATTAGAAGAATAGACATTATGAAACAAGGAGTACTGAAGAAATCATAATTCCAACAATGAATCATTAGAAGAATAATAGATGATTCCCATAAACCTGTGCTAATTATTCATCAACAAATATATTATTATCCATCTAATCCATCAATCAATGCACTAAAGATATATACCAATAGTAGCAATAATATTGTGCAAGAATGTCATGAATCAATCATCATTCCTATGTAGCATAATGGCATCACCAACAAACTGCAACAAACCAATGTGAGAACTAGAATACCAATAATTGAATGATGACAACATATAGGAATATCCCCCTAAATTTGTGCCACTCCTTTTCAATTACTGAGTGAAATACGCAATTGTCTAGCTCAAAAAATGCGTATATACACAGCTATCTTCCATATCATCCACATTCAAAAGTAAACTGCAAGAGTTTACAGCCACAACTCCCCATGAACATGACATGTTGATTAAAACAATTAGAAAAGTGAAGAGGCAAGAATCATTCCTAATTTATGTCTGAGATATTCAAAGGAATCACATGGAAGTGGCTTGGTAAATAAGTTTGCAACTTGTTCCTTTGAAGGAACATATTCCAGCTTTACCTTTTGTTCAAACACCTACTCTATTAGAAAATGGTATTTGATTGGAATTGCTTGTTTTTTTAGTGCATGACAAGATTCATAGAGATACTTATGGCACTAGTATTGTCACAAATAATAGGTATAGGTTGAGGATAGGTGACTTCAATGTCTTGCAATGTTTGAATCATCCATAGAATTTGAGTGCAACAAGAGGAAACAACTACATATTCTACTTCAAAAATAGACAAGGAAATAGAGCTTTGTTTATTATTGAACCAGGAACCTAAGAGAGGTCCCAAATAGAATGTTCCTCCACTAGTACTTTTTTGGTCATCAACATTACCTACCCAATCTGCATTTGTGTAAGCATGAAGTGTAAAATTTATGTTCTTGGGATACCATAGACCAAAATCTTGAGTTCCTTGAAGATACTTGAATATTCTCTTGACTGCTTTGAGATGAGTTTCCTTCAGATTTCCTTGGAATTGTCCAACTATCCCAACCTCATGCATAATGACTAGTCTTGTACCAGTAAGATAAAGAGAGTTTCCGATCATAGATTTGTATTCAAGTTTATTAACTGAAGGAGATTCATCATTTTGACTGAGATTTAATTTTGTTTCCATTAGTGCGAACACAATTTTACAGTCTTCCATTCCATACTTCTTCATAATCTGCTTGAGATACTTGGTTTGTGAAAGAAATATGCCTTAGTTTGATGAACTTGAAGACCAAGAAAGTATGTTAGTTCACCAAGTAAATACATTTTAAATTCTTGTTGCATGGTTGAAGCAAATCCTTGACCCATATACTCAATATTTCTTCCAAATATGATATCATCAAGATAGACTACTACCACCAAAAGTTTGTCTTTATCATGTTTTATGTATAAATTATTGTATGCAGATCCTTTCTTGAACCCTTGTTGTTGAAGATATCTATAAAGACAATAATACCATGCTCAAGGAGCCTATTTGAACCCATATAGTGCCTTCTTAAGTTTGAAAAAAAAATTTATCATTGCCCATAATGAATCCTTTAGGTTGTTCAACATAAACTTCTTCTTCTAGGTCCCCATTTAAAAATACATATTTAACACCCATTTGATATACTTTAAAGTCAAAAAATTTGGAAATGCAAGAAACATTCTTATGGGTTCAAGTCTAGCTACATGTGAAAATGCTTCTTAAAAGTCTATCCCTTCCGGTTGAGCATAGCCTTTTCATACAAGTCTTTCTTTGTTTCAAACTATTTATCCATTTTCATTTAGTTTGTCCTTAAGTACCTATTTTGTCCCAATTACATTTTTATTATAAGGCCTTGGTACAAGTTCCCATTTGTGGTTATTTTCTATTTGATCAATTTCTTCATGCACTGCCTTAACCCAACATTCATCTTTTCTTTCCTGATTCACATTTTGAGGTTCAATATTAGATAATAAGGTTAAGTGACTAGATGATCCAACAAAATTTCTTCTAGTTTTTATTCAAACTTCCTTATCACCTAGAATTTGAGATTTATGATGATTTTTCATAACATACCTTGATGGGGTCTTTTTTGCCATACTTGTATTTCATTTCCTTCTTCTGATGCTTAACTTCTTCTTCTCCTACAACTTCTTAAATTTTAGTAGGGAGAGATTCATCATCTTCTTGTGCTTCCCTTTTGGTACCTGTGGATGCCTCATCAATCACAACATCTATACTTTCGACAATATTTTGAAGACTTTTATTATAAAATTTATATCCTTTGCTTCTAGAAGAGTATCTAAGGAGGATTCCTTCATTAGCTCTGGCTTCAAAATTTCCAAGCTTATCATCATTTTTCTTTATAAAACATTTGCTTCCAAATATTCTTAATTGTTTGACAGTTGCAGGTTTACCATACTAAAGTTCATATGGATTTTTATCATTTTTTGCTCGAACAGATATTTGTTAAGTATATTCATAGTTGTATGTACTTCTTCTCCCCCTAAGGTGTGAGAATTTCTTGTCTCATCAATCATGGCACACACCATTTGTTGAAATATTTTGTTCATTCTTTCTTCCACTCCATTTCGTTGTGGATTTTTAGTTATGGAATTTTTTTTTTATGCCATGTTGTTCACAAAAATCAAAGAATTCATTTGATATAAACTCTCCGCCTTTGTCAGATCTAAGAAATTTTATTTTTAGATGCAATTAATTTTCTACCATAGCTTTGAAATTTTTAAAATTTTCAAATGCCCCATATTTATGCTTTAGTAATCCAACCCAGCACATTCTTATAAACTCATCAATCAATAGCAAGAAGTATAGTTCACAACGAGGATACTTCTTTCTCAATGGACCACATAGATCGGTGTGAATAAGTTCAAGAGTCTTACCTAATGTGCATTCTTTAGATTTAAACTGAACTCTAGATTGCTTACGAAATTGACATGATTTGCAAATACTATTTTTAGGTGGGGAAATGTTGGGAAAGTCATGGACTACTCCCATCTTGCTTTTCTTGGATAGTTGAGAAAAACTGAGGTGTCCCAATATTGTGTGCCAAAGCCATCTTTCTTCATATTTTCTCAAAAAACAATGCTCTTTGTCACCTTCTAAGATATAGCCATTGCCTAGAGTTTTGGTTCCTTTGATCATAGTCTTACCTGTATCCAAATTTCTCACCACGTAATTCTTTGATATGAAAATAATTGCATGCCCTTCATCGCACATTTGACTAACACTTAATAGGTTATGTCTTAGCCCATCAACAAATAAAATGTTATCATCCTTGACCTTTTCTTTTAAAAAAAACATATCCTTTTACTTTTATTCTAGAAAGTGAGTCATTACCCAAACTCACATTATTTTCTTTCTTCATTTTATTAAAAGAAATGAACACCCACTATCAATATAAAATAGATTCTCTTGATATCCTACATACCTTGGATGGAATTGTCTTCTACTCATGTTTATAAGATGACTTCATCCTGATCTGCATTCAGTTTCTTCATGACCAAATTTATTACAAATAGAACATTTATTTTTATTTTGAAGAGGTGAGAAAACATTATAAGAATATTTATTTGTCCTCATTGGATTATATTGTTTTCTTGCTTCTCTAGTCACAATTGTTTTATAAGAAGCACAATGAACCGCTTTGTGACCAAATTTGTGACAAGTGAAGCATTGGTCTTTGAATTAAGAATACCTAGGAGTATAATATCTTCTTGACTATCTTTCCTTTTGATTATGAAAAGGTTGTTTTGCATGATAAAGATTTGATCCTTAATTCTTTTGTTGAGGCCTATAATTTTGATGATTGTTTCCTTTTATTGAATTGAAGTAGATTTTTGTACCTGATTGAGAAGACTTCATTGTTTCTAATGTTTCACCATTTTTATTTTAATTGTATCCAAGACATGTCATGATTTACTTTTGTCATCCACCTGTCATTGAACTATCATTTCTCTATCCATAACATCTGTACCAATCTACATGAGTTCCATAATAATTATACTATTACCATGTTGACATTCAATGTATCTTTGTCAAGTAGGTTGTCATCAAGGACAGCACATTAGCCATAATTCCAACAATATACTGCAACTCAAAACTTCACATCCATATAAAATAATAGAGGTGGTAAGATTCTTAAAGAGAAACTTTTTTTTAATCCCAAATCCAAAGATATGTTGGCTTGCAATTATTTAAAGCCCATAGTAATCTTTCCATCCCCCACATATCCTTTTCTCAATGTTAAAATTACAATTGAGCTAATGATGGATTTTGATTCCCAGATATTTGTATGAAGGAACTTCCTCCAAGTAGTGATTATTGTAAATTAAACCATCATAGGTAATCCTTTTGGATTTAATTATCATGACTTTAATATTTTTAATGTTAAAAATCATGCCATCTTGGAGAAAAAAATATTGGAGGATTCTTAGTTTCTTGCTGAGATCATCATGGCTCCTTGTCAAAAGAATAATATCATCAACATAAAAGGAGAATATTTATGGAATTACTAATGGTCATGGGGCCAAAACATCCTACATCTTCTAAAATATCTTCAAGCTTATCAATATAAATTTCAAAAAGGGTAGGGGATAAGGGACACCCTTGCTTCACTTTGATATTTCAATTAATTTATTTTTACAAAACCTCAACGGGCTTAAGCTTCGAAATAAAATTATCATACATTTATGAGTATAATGAATATATATACTTGCACAAATATATTAAAAGTCGCTGATACATACTGATTGGCATCATTTTTACCTTGAAAAAAGGTAATGGTACCAGTTAACATATATCAACACGTTTAATATGGTTGTACTAGTTGACGATCAACATGTGCAGGAGGGATTAGTAGAGAATTGTTGACTATGGGAAACTATGATTGACTATTGTTGTATAAGGTCTATTTATTTTGTCAAAGATTATTTTGGTGAAAATACAGTTTAGTATGGGTGGACATGGATGAATATGGTTGACCATGGTTGTCCATATTTAACTATAGTTGACTATGTTATATTATGGGTCACTATTGTTGAGTATGTTAACTTTAGTTGTCCATGGTTGAGAACGTTTAACTATAGTCGATGATGATAGAGTATGGTTGGAAATTGTTTCCCATGTTTGATCATGTTCAACACGTTTTACCATATTGACCACAATTGACCATGTTGAACACGATTGAAATTTTTTTACTATGATATGAGTGCCTATGGTTGACTAAGGATGACCATTTTTTACCATTGTCAACTCTTTTTCAAGAAATGACAAAATAATTCTTTAACACTTAATTATCAACCAAGTTTTTTATTCCTCTTTTGAGGCACTGACAATATTTGGGCAAGAGATTAAGATATTGCATTAAGTGCTAAGGAGATAGGTCCAACTCAAATTTCACACTTGTTACTGTAAGTTTTGGTAACATAATAAACTAAAAAACATTAGAAATTCCTAAATCAAAACCTATTAATTGAAGCTGAAAAACCTATAAATGACTAAGTTTTGAACTCTAAGATCAAGAAATAACTCTTCCTTTTGATTCTATCACATAGTAAAGGCCTACATGGGAACCTTTCTCTAAGTTATTTTTGGTTTATGTTCCCAATGAAAGTGTAAATTATTACTATGTTATCCATGTTACTATAATTACAGCAAGATTTCAAAAAATACAACACAAAACTCTATGGTTCTACAATTATAATCTTGTTTTTATAGAAAGGATAACAACACCAACAAAACGTAATTGATAAAAACCATGTTTGTAATCCTGCAATACTTCATGATTAATGATCTAACACCACACTCAACTAGTTCTCTTATAAAAACGAAGGAAGTATTCCAATTGTATATGAATATCAATATTAGAAAATTATGAACAAAAATGAAATAAAGCATATGCATATGACAATGAATCAAGATATACACCTACAAAAAAGTATAGAAGCACAATCCCTTAATGTGGGCTCTCCTCTAGGATTTTACTACTTCCATGCTACTCAACTATCCTACAATTGTAGAATTATATTGAAAAGAAAGATATCTTTGCATTGACGAGAATTGTTCCATTACATATGCCAATAAAACTATTCATTTTTTGTTCAATGATAGGTCTTACAATATATAGATTAGAGTTGAGGAAAAACATAAAATCAAAAGGAAACATACCTTTGGAATCATTATGAGCCTATTTATACCAAAACAAAATCCACCATTCACCCTCAGCATGGGGTTGGAATTTGGTTTTCTCAACCTTGAAATCTAGTACTAACACAATTATGAAGTATTTTAAATACTCTTGGATTCCTTTCACATGGATGAAGATAAATCTCGAATGCATATGATTCCATAGTAATCTAAAGGTAAAGTTGGATCCCAACTAGTATCCATAATGTTGGTGGAAATTTTACAAAATAGGTTAGTGAGATTCTTGTTGTCCATTGAAAAATTGGTGCAAATATATAACGTAAATCATGTCAAAACATTGAAAGGATATCATTTTAAGATAACCTTGTACTCAACCATAATCCAATGTTAATATACCAAGGGTATTACACACCAAAATAATAATATTTTCATTAACTATAAAGAGAGTTACTAAAACTTAGTTGATGAAGTTCATGAGCCAAAAATTGCAAATAAACAAGAGGGAAAGAGGGATAATAAACCATGAAACATAGGATTTTATAGGTTTAATTTGTACCATATAGGGAGCCTAACAACCATGCTACCCATGGTTTTCCATGGTTGGAAATGGTTGGACATGTTGACAATGTTTGACCATGGTTGACCATGATCTCGATGGGTGACAATGGTTGACCAAGGATGACCATTTTTTACCATGCTACCCATGATTAACCATGGTTTTCCATGGTTGACCATAGTTGATCATAGTTGATTATGGTTGACTATGTTGACTATGTTGACCATGGTTGGAAATGGTTTACCATGTTATATATGGTTAACTATGTTTGACCATGAAAGAACACTAATGACCATGCTTGACCATGGTTTTTCATGCATAACCATGTTGAATATGGTTAACTATAGTTGAATATGGTTGAATATATTTGACCATGTTCGTTTTGGTAGACCACCTTTGACCATGCTAATTATGTATGACCATGTTTGACTATGGATTCTTATGGCTTCCCATGGATTCTTATGGTTGAATATATTTGACCATTTTTTACCATGCTACCCATGATTAACCATGGTTTTCCATGGTTGACCATAGTTGATCATAGTTGATTATGGTTGACTATGTTGACTATGTTGACCATGGTTGGAAATGGTTTACCATGTTATATATGGTTAACTATGTTTGACCATGAAAGAACACTAATGATCATGCTTGACTATGGTTTTTCATTCATAACCATGTTGAATATGGTTAACTATAGTTGAATATGGTTGAATATATTTGACCATGTTGGTTTTGGTAGACCACCTTTGACCATGCTAATTATGTATGACCATGTTTGACCATGTTTTACTATGGATTCTTATGGCTTCCCATGAGAGACTATAATTGCCTAAGGTTGACCATGGTTAATAGCGTTTCCCATGGACAAATATGGTTGAATATAGTTTCCCATGGTTGACTATTTTTTAACATGGTTAACAATATTTTACTATGGGTGCACATTTGTTACACGGGGGCTTCACCCAATGAACCTCGAATATATAACACTAGTGCAAAATGAATAATTAGTTACTAAAAAAATAACTAAAATTTGCATATAAACAACCATTTTTCAGTTGATGACCAATAGTAGCTAATTTACAGTATCTTATAACGTGACCAACTTTTATTCATTTTTAGCTTAGTCTATTAATTGGTTTCCTCAATTTTACCATCTAGTAGTATATTTAGTCATAAATTTTTCATTGGTTTAGTCATTAATTGTCGCAATTAACGACCAAATATATAACAAAATATATTACTATATGAATCCTCGAGAAAACCAATAATGACTAAAGAAATATGACCAAAACATTGGTCATGTTATAAGATATTGTAAATTAGCTACTAATAGTCATATATATACAAATTTTAGTCATCATTTAAAACCAATTAATGACCAAAGAAATATGACTCAATTTTAGTCGTGTTATAAGATGTTGTAAATTAACTACTAATAGTCATATATATGCAAAATTTAGTCATCATTTAATAATAAAAAATTTATCATTTGCAGTAGTCATTTATCTTTTTTTGGTATTTTCAAATTCATTATATAAACCATTGATTTAGTAGTTTCTATTCATTTCATATAATTTCATTCATAATCGTTATAAATGACTAATTTAGCCATATATTCATTTTATTCGTGTTCATCATTAATTAATATAAACTACTAATTTAGTAGTTTTAGATTGATTTTATGTGTTTATTATTAATCACCATAAATTAATTAATATGATTTTGCGACTAAATTTTAATAAAATGTCATACAATGGGCATGCTTATCTAATATGATAACACAAAGTTACATATGTTAATTACAAGACTAAATAATATCAAGTGCAAATAAAAATAATTTCAACCATATAAATTTTATTATATAAAATATCAAGTATTACAATATGAGTTTCCAACTTAATATGGGTTGGACTACAATTTACACATGAAATATTGTTTCATCATTTCAAAAATATTGGACCATATAAAAATGAGCACTGTGGAAAATTCAAACTCTTCTCTAAAACCACACCACAGTAATCTTCAATCCAAAACATTATCACTGTGTTGCTAAAACGTTGCAAGTGAATTCAGCAACTCTGAAGGCTTGACCATTAGTCTCTATGAGTGTGTCTTATTCAAGATATTGTCTCTAAGGGTATCACTAGACAGATTCTCTTCTGTCTCTCAATTTTCATTTGTCACTCCAGTGTTATTATTCTCCTCTTTCTTCAATTGTTGCTTCTTACCATCAATATTGAGTTCCTCTCCTAAAAATGAAAGAAGATACAATTCAGAGTATAAGACATGAAATACGATAAATACTTGAATATAAAATAAAGTAGACTATAAAGATTTATATGACATATACCTGAACATTTGATAGTGGCCACTATGTGGCTAGATGACCTATATAAACAAAGTAAATAAAATGTCACCATAGAAAATGGAATTGGAGGGAGATTCATCATGCATGCTAGGATTTTTTGTGTGTGCACACATCATATTTATCACTTCTAATTGTATAAAAAACAAAGATTATGCACAATGACATGTAGTGACATGTGGGTGTCTATTTGACTCAATGATATTCTTAATATTTTAACCCATTCCAATCCTACCACAATGAAATTAAGAGAGACAAGGACACAAGAAGGACTATAAATAAATGAAATTAGAGACTTTAGAATGCAACTCTATTGTACTTGAATGTAATGAAGTATTTGCAGCTTCTTGGTCACCGATGAGCATCAAATCACACTATGAAAAATTCCTTGAAGTATGGTAATTTGGTTGCACCTGCACTAATCCTCTGTAGTAGTCCCTTTACTTACATATAGATATAATTTTAGAAACAAATTTATTCCTGCAATTCTTCCCTATATGGATCATGTTTGTCCCCCACTATTGATAGTTATTTGCATAGAATAATTTTTTTATTAAAAAAATATAATTTTAAAATTTCAAATTATTAGAGATACATAGTGAAAATTTGGCTCATGTATACACCATGTGAGGATGAAGAAGTGTTTAAGGAAGGATAACCTTTCAACCAATCTTTAACAACCTTTCAATCCCCTATCACTTGTAAGTTTAGATTGCTTGACACAATTAAGATGGCTAACATAAAAAACTGATTGATATTATTGTAGTACTTGTTAGGTATTTGTATTTTTGTTCTTAGACTAAATTAGTCATTCATGTTAGTCATTTTTAGTTGTATTACTTATTAGATAGTCACATATTTTAACCTATGACTAAATTAGTGATTTATGTTAGTTGTTTTTAGTTCGGTCACTTAATATTGCTCATTTTTGGTAGTATTTCACTTAGAAAAGTTGTGGTGACTAACTGTTTTAGTCACCTAGTCACTAATTGCTCATTTTCTACTAGTGTAATGTGTGCTCATGGCATACTAAAAAATACCCTTAATTTGACTACATATTGGAAAATGTCTCTAAAACTCGCATTATATAACTCCCTACCAATAGGAACCTAATATGCCTTCCAAATTTAAAAACCCCTACTTTTACTAGATATTATAGGTATCCATTTTTTCATCAGAAAATTTTATACCCCTTTATATTTTTTCATTAACTTTAAACTGAATTTTTTATACTTTCCAATATAAAAACCTTTTACCCCCTATTATATGCTTAATATATTATGTCATTTTTTCCTCAACATATATCCCCCAATATGAATACACGTGGTATGGTATTGCTCCCCCAGTGAAGTGCCTATGATGTGTTACTGGGAAATTTAACTTATAGTAATAAGTTGTATTAATCCCTTTAGACTTTCCCATAGTATACCCATAAGGTGTGTGTATGAGGAAGTAATAAAAATTCAAAGAAGTAATCCAAAACATGCATTACAAATCATAAAGAGATAGAGAAAGGGTTACCTCCTACCATGAGAAGTGGAAACTATTGTTGTGGCTAGGTTGGGGAAGATCTCCTAGAGATCTTAAATCCTATTTATTCCTTGTAACTCTTGCATAATTCTGGAATGAACTAGATGGATGAAATCTTGTAGTTGCTACCTTTGGATTCCCTCCTAACCTCTATTCTCATTGGAATTTTCACTAGCTAGCATAAGTTTATCTCAAAGATATTTTGAAAACATTTCGGTGACATTCCTTTTCCTCCTTTTTCATTAGTAGAGAGCTTGGTTTGTATTGATTTCCTTGGTGATTAGCCACATCAAACCTAGAAACATTCCTGATTGTATCATATGTTGTGATTAAACTATACCGAATCAAAGATTACTTGATCAAACTAGTTAAAATTGACCAAATCAATGTTTATCCATATGAATTTCACTCTATTTCTTTATCTTCGTGAAAGAAGGGCGTTGTTAGGCTTATTTTTCACCCATTACACTGGAAATGGTTGTTGATAGGCCTAGTGTTTCACTAATTACACTACATAGAGTGTTGAGTCCTCAAAAAACCACTTTCTTAGATCCTTTCTCTAGTACATTTTGACCCTTTGACTTGGAAAGGGTTGTATCTTTCTCTTAGACCCTAGGGGGTGGATTTTTGAGCTATAACAATATGGTTGAATATGGTTGACCATGGCTAACCATTATTTAATTGAACAAGGGGTATGTTTTTCATGTATCGAGTTTTTTTTATCACATTATGATGTTGGTTTATGTTCATCACATTACAAATCGGACAGTGTTTGTCACATTAAATGACTATATTTGTTTGTGGCATTGCAATTTTAGGTTATGTTTATCACATTACAATTTTGAGTGTGTGCATCATATTATGACATTAGGTAATTTTTGTCACAATGCAACGTTAGGAAATATTCATCACATTGCAATGATTGGTCATGTTCAATACATTATAACATTAGGTAATGTTCATCACATTGCAACTTTAGGTAATTTTCATTTGGAATTGGTAATGACATTAGAACATTAGGTAATGGTCATCACATTGTGATATTGGCTGATTTTTGGCACACTACAATGTTAGGTAATTTTTGTCACATTAAAACAATTAGGAAATTTTCATCACAGTGTGGCAATGGAAATTCTAGTTACATGGCAGCCATAAAGAAATGTTTGTGACATTGCAATGTCAATAAATGTTCATGATAACATGACATTGTGACATGAGAAAATGGTCTCACATTGGAGTGTTAAATAATGCTTACTTGGATATATTTGTCACACTGCAAAGTGAGTGATGTTCATCATAGAGTGATGTGAGATTATGTTCATCACAATGCAACATTAGGCAATGCTTGTCAAATTCATATGTTTATTAATGTTCTATTGATGGTGTTGGATCTGCCAACATTTAGGGTATCTCCCCGATATGAAGGCCCAATTAGACCTCACACCGTTTGGTGTACGAGTCCCATTCAGTATGATGGCCCAATTTCCATTATCTTAAAGATATTCCTTAGCTCTTGCTTTTTATCACATGAGAGTGCTTTGCTTTGTCTTCGAACAATGAGGTTTGTATGCCTGGTGAGCGCTTAGTGTCGCTTATGTCAAAGTTCTTTCACTACAAAGGTAGAGGGTGGAAGTGAGTCTCAGCTTGAAAGGGAATAGTCCCAACTCTACTAGAGACATACAACACAAAAGGACATGCGCAACTTCCGGCGCAGTAATCCACATGGATGTAGCAGTCACAAACACAGAGTGAATAGATAGCATATACAACACCCAACGAAATAGTCCACAAAAGTGTGATGGGCGTTATAACAAGTTTACAAGAATGAATCTTTCGAGTGTCCAACGGGATAGCCCACACGGGCGAGAAAACATTAACAACTAATAAAACACATTTCCAATAGCATATGTGCTAAAACAACTGAAATAGTTCAACTGTCTTAATACATATTTGATCTGAAAATGGGGCACTTATGCTTCTTATCTAACTTGCAAGGACCACTCCCACTTCCAAAGCTTAAATATTCCCAAGTCTTATTGATTAACCAATGCGGAATTAAATGTGTGCTTGACAATATAGGTGTATGCTTATGTTTGTTTTTGAATTGTTTATGTGATGTGAATTGATTTTGTTTAAACTAATATAAAGCATATAACAGTGAAAAATGTAGCAACAAGCACCACACATAAGACAACAAATTAAAGTGGATTTCACCCAAAACTCTTGGGCTATCTCCTTGAGCTCTAGTCAACTTGACCAGGCTCTCTGGGGTTATGGAAAAGTCCTTTTACAAGCTCTTGCTTCAACTCCATTGTTTTACATAGAAACAATGGGGTTAGACACCATTTTATCCCTAACTCTTGAAGCTCTCAGCTTCCTAGCCCTCGGCTCTCGCTCTGGCTCTCGGCTCTGGCTCTAGCTCTCTGCAAATGACAACTCTTGGGCTTTTCTATTGAATTCCAAGTGACTCCACTCAGCTGCTCTACACATTAGCTTTGCGTTCTTTTTGCCTTCCCTTTCTGCACTGCTTAGACGAGCATTTCTGCCTCCAACCTGATATGTCGGGGATCAACGATCAGGGATTTCTCCCCTTTCCACTTAAGTCCGCTCTTTTTCCCTGGTCCGATGTGATTTCCTTTTATTAGGGTTTTTTTTCCCATTTTAGAGGATTTTTCCTCTTTCTCTAAAGAACATAGGGCATCTTCTTTCTGCGATAACTTCTGCATCCTAAGTCCATTTTTTCCCATTCAAGTTGCAGTAGATTCAGAATGAAAATATCTTTGCAATGGCGCTATTTCAAGGAGCTTCCTTGTACTTTCATTTTCCTCAGTGAAGAACACTTAGACTTAGGAGTCTATCCAAAATCCATTTTGGATCACACCTTCCCACTAAAAGAACGTTTGGTCTCCGAAAGACTGATATACTAATCTGAATAGTACCTGAGAGTAATAACACCATCTTCTTCCAACCTACATACACTTGCCTTGCATAGTGCCTCTTAACCAAATCCTTTGACCACTTTCCTTCCTGGATACGCTGGTCCTCCTACGAAGAACTGTCTTCCTCCTTGCCTTCCAGCAGAACTCCTGCTTAGATGGTCACAAAAGGTAGTTTGAACTTCTCTGCCTTGATCATTGATCCAAGGTGGCTCAAACAAATGTGAAGTACACCTACTCCACAAAACTCCCATTTTCACCTATTTGAATAGCTATCAACAACAACTCTTAACAACAACATAAGTATAGATAATAACTAGATGGCCTAAACTCTTGCTTCAATAAAGGAATAGATTTCACATCTTGTGAATACCTCTATGTCTTACATCTGCATAAAAATGATGGACTAAACAACAAGAACACAAAACATGCCTTTAAAATAAATGACCCTTCAAGTCAGGCATGCAGAAAATGACCATTAGGGCTCTTTTCAAAAGATGAAACATTCCATCACTATCTCCATCTTAGAGACCAAGTCAATATTACATACATGTTTACAACAAAGCAATCAACCCTTCAAGTTAATTACACATACATGTTCAAACACAAGGAAAACATCGACATCCCTATGTTCATGCACGTGATGCTTATGCATGCATTTCATCATTCAACTTTCACTTAAGCACACTGTACTTTTGAAGCTAAAATGAAATGGAATGTTGCAACAAAAAGTGAGTCTCTAACTCAATCTTTTCCATTCACCATATTGGTAAAAACCTGCAACTTGCATCTCATCAACAAAGAAATGCCAATAGATGCATCAGTAGGCATGCAATACTTAATTGGAAAAGAACTCTAACCATTTATTACCAAGCCAGTTCAAAGGTTTTTCCTTTATCTACACATCAGCATCAACATGTGAATCATTCTGAAGCACATCATCCATGGAAACTTCATTTCCATTTATGCCATCTTCTCTTTCCACTTTCTTCAACTTTTATGGAAGCATTGTTGGATTTAGTGTCCAAGACCTTTCAGCAAGATACCCTTGCTTATGGTAGTAAGTGCAACACATATCCATCCTCTTGGTAGCATGATTTGCCTTGTCCAATGGACCTTTGGCTTTTTTCTTCTTTTCCTTCAAAATTTTCTTGTATGTGGTCATTCTCTTCCAACATCTAGAAACATGATGGTTATCCCAACCACAAAAGGAACATGAAATTCTTTTCCCATATCTATGTGGAAATTTATCATGCTTTGCAAAATCAAAAGGAAGATGCTTAGAACCAGATTTATACCTGCCTCTTTCACCTTTATTGCCTTCAAGAGGAGATGAAGCAAATGAAGAAGTGACTCCCTTTGGAACACCATCAATCTCTTCAAGGCTGTTAGAGTTTCCACAACTCTGTGGCTCAAGCATGTGCTTCTAAACACTTGCATCCTGCAAGTGATGGTTCAAGCCATTGCATTCCTCTTGAATACAACCTTCACACTTCTGAGGTAGAGGACATGAAATGAAACTCCTTCTTGGGATTGTTTCAATGGCCTTCATGGCAGCTTTGGAACTCTCTCCATAAGACTATCCATAGCCAAGACCCAAATATTTAGGCCTTTCCTCAACCATTATTGGCTAAACAATACCTTGTGCATGCTTACCCAAGCCCTTTCCTTCATAGCCCATTTTGGACATTAGCTTGGAACCTATGCCTCTAGTATGTTTTTCAAAAGAACTAATAAAAGCATTCTTAGAACAATTTGAAGACAAACTGGAATGGCTTACCTCTTCTTCAAGCTAATACTTGACTAAGGATTCTTGGGCAACAAAGAGCTATGACTCCAACTCATGCATCCTTTTCAGGTTCATATTTGCAATATGAAGTTGCCTCTCCATTTCCTGCAATTTGTCAGAAAGAAATTACTTCTCTTCCTCCATGGAATTCAACTGATCTCTAAGTATGCTACTCTTCCTTCCATCCTCATACATTTCTCTCACCATGTCCATCATGATGAACAAGTATTGCTTCATGTCTTCATCAAAGAAACTTGTGAAGAAAGGAGAATTTGAGGACTCACTTGTAGAAGTTGTCATTATGCCAATGAACAAAGAACTTCAAAAAAGATTAATAAAGAGCTTTATTAAGCGACCTTTTGCAACAAACCTCTTGCACTTCAAGGATTTCTTTGAGGTCCTTTAGAATAGAAGAATGCCTTCAGCACTTCTTCCTTCTTGTCCTTCCTAGATTGAGCTATCAATAGCCTTCCCTTCACCTCTTCAAACCCAAACAATAGTTAGTCTACAAATAAGCATACAATCAATCAGACAATCAATCCTTGACTACCCAAACACCTTTCAGACAAGTAATCTTTTCTCTTGTCAATCAAACATTCTGATATAACCTTATTTTAAGGTGGGGTTAATCAATCAAAATCTCTGATACCACCTAATCTAAAAATAGGGCACTTAGGCTTGGTATCAGAGCTATGTTGTTGCTTCTTTGTATTAAAAGCAGTCAAATAAAGCTATAGACAGAGCGTGAAAAGAGCCAGGAAGCCTTCAAAATGCTCTTGTTATACAATTTCAAAGTAGATAAACACTTTTTCAGCCAATCTCTTGTGTATTTGTCTTCTGATTGTTTTTGTGCAAGGATATTTTGATTGTCTTGCAAGTTTTGATCACAATAGCTTGAAAACAAGATTGGGGATAGCCATTGAATAGCTAGGTCTTGGAGAAGACAAAAAGGAATAGTAGATATTTTCCTTACCACAAGGACCTCAAGACAATCCATGAAGCACAAGAAGTTTGATGCAAAACAGGTTGTTTGAATAAGAGTTTGACTCTGCAATCATTTGATTCAGGAATTTGTTAATAGATTCTAAATTTTGTTGAAGCTCTTTTGTTCATTTTTATAATGACAACTTCCATAAGTGAGTTCTCAAAATCATCCTCCTTCACAAGATTCTTTGATGAAGGCTTGAAGCAAGAATTTTTCATTATGATGAATATGGTGAGAGAAATGTATGAGGATGAAAGAAAGAGCTCTAAACTTCAAGAGCAGTTGAATTCCATGAGGTAAGAGAAGCAGTTTCTTTCTGACCAATTGCAGGAAATGGAAAGCCAACTTCATATTGCAAACATGAATCTGGAAAGGATACATGAGTTGGAGACACAACTCCTTGTTGCCAAAGAAGCCTTAGCCAAGTATCAGCTTGAAGAACAGGTAAACAATTATATTTTGTCTTCAAATTCTTATAAGAATGTTTATGTTGGTTCTTTTGAGAAACATACCAGAGGCATAGGCTCCAAGCTTATGTCCAAAATGGGATATGAAGGAAAAGGATTGGGCAAACATGCACAGGGTATAGTTGAGCCAATAATGGTTGAGGTAAGGCCTAAGTATTTGGGTCTTGGTTATGGACAATATTATGGAGAAAGTTCCAAAGCAGCCATGAAGGAAATTGAAAAAATTCCTGGAAGGAGTTTCATTTCAAGTTCACGACCTCAAGTTGGTAAAGGTTGTATCCTTGAGGAATGCAATAGTTTGAAAGATACCTTGCAAGAAGAAGGTGTGCATAAGCATGCACTTGAACAAGAGAATTGTGAAAGCTCTAAAACCATTGAAGGGATTGATGGTGTTTCAAAAGGAGCTTCTTCTTCATTTGATTCAACTCCTTATGAAGGTAATGAAGGTGAAAGAGAAAGGTATAAATCTTATTTCCATCACACTTCTTTTGATCATGTAAAGCATGGAAAATTTCCACATAAGCATTGGAAAAGAATTGCATGTTCTTTTTGTGGCTTGGTTAACCATAGTGTTTCTAGATGTTGGAAAAGAATGGCAACATACACGAAATTTTTGAAGGAAAGGAGGCAAGAAGCCAAAGTTCCATTGAACAATGCAAATCATGCTATCAAGAAGATGAACATGTGTTGCACTTATTTCCATACGCATGGACATACTACTGAAAGGTGTTGGACTCTGAATCCAACAATGCTTCCACGAAAGTTGAAGAAATGGGAGAAAGAGTATGGCAAGAATGGGAAGGAAGTTTCCATCATTAATATGTGTCAGGATGATACACATGTTGATATTGATGTGTAGTTAAAGGAAGCGCCTTTGAAATGGATTGGTAAGAAATGGTTAGAATTCTTATCCAATTAACGTTGCATGTCTTTTGATTGAATGCATTTCTTTGTTAAGGGAATGCAAGTTGTAGGATGGTAAAATATGAGTCTGATACTCACTAGTTTTGCAAAAATGTTTTTCATTTCATCTCTTGTCACCCACATGTGCTTTTATTGGGTTGATGTACCTATTGGTCTTAGAAAAGAAGAGTTGAAGTTGCACCTGTACATAGATGTTGTAGGTGTGTTTATCGAACTGTATATAGTTCATTGTTTTTTATACATACATGTGTTTGTAAATGTGCTTGTTGTTGGTCGACTAGTGTCGCTTGTGAGCACACTTTTACATTGTCAATTGTGTCACATGTTTCATCGACTTGTGTCAATTGTGCCACTTATGTTGTTGACTTGTGTCAATTGTGGTGCACATGTTTTGTCGACTTGTGTCGATTGTGCCACTTATGTTATCGACTTGTGTCGATTGTGGTGCACATGTTTTGTCGACTTGTGTCGGTTGTGTACACACTTGTTATGTTGATGGTTGAGTCCATTGTTCAACATATTTCATAACAAATTGTTGTTGATGATTGTCTTGTTGCACAAGATACCTTTGGTGTCATTTGGTGCAGGGAAAGAATTTGGTGCAAAGTTGTACACAATTCTATGAGCTGGAAAAGCATGCATGCAAAGAGGGCTCAAATTTTAGCATGGGTCTCTACTTCTTTTGAGAATTTTTTATAGCAAGTATTCCAAGAGTTTGGGATGAGCATTTGCAATACATTCAACATGCTACAACCATTAAAAGCCTTCTCATTTGGGAGGCAACTCTTCTTCTGGAGCGGAGGTGCCATGGATGGGCATTGTGACAGTTGGCAAGCCCACATGTTCAAAGGAAGATTTCAGCTCATATATCAGCAAGTATCATTTCTGGTTTCTGCAAATTTTCAGTTTTTCTGGCAAACAAGCTTGGTCGGGATTCGACAAGTACTTGGCTTATGCAACAAAAAGTCGCCATGACGACAGTTGGCAAGGCAGGACATTTTGGCATCAGTATGCTCTTTTGGCTTAACAGAAGAGGATATTTTTGTTCCTCAAGTGCTGTACAGTTCAGTTCAGAGATTCAGTAAGCTTTTGGGGACCAAAATCCTTCTCATTTGGGAGGTGTGATCAGGAGCTCAGGACCAAGTGCCGTAAAATGGTCAAAAATGAAAGTGATCAGAACTAGTTTGAACCTAAATGATTGGATAGAGCTCGTCTTCCTGATTATGGCGCCGTGAATGGTTTGAAAAACAGTCTCTGTATGAGGAAGTTATGCCAAAAATAAGAATTGCCCAATAACATTGAAACTTTGAATTTTTTCAAAAAAAATTAAAAGAAAATATTCCACAAAATATTCATTGGAATATTTTGTTTTGGGCAACGAATGGAAGGCTGCCACGTGGCAGGCTTGGAGGTTGCCACGTGGCCAAAGTGACATCAACAATTTGGGCGTATGTTTAAAATTTTGGTGGGATTGTGGTTTGAACACGCAACCTCACATGGCCGATTACTCCACCTTACCAATGCGCTACATAGGTGGGTCTTGTTATGGAAGTTGAACAAAGTTCATTTGAAGTTTAAAATAACTTTGGGTAGGGCCCCAAGGGGGCCAACCCCCATACCATATGCCCATCCGCCAGGACCATTGTGCTCCACCCTAAACCATCGGCGCCATAAACATAACGGTCACCATTTAATGTGTGAAACGTGGTCACATTGCCACAAATGTGGGACAAACAACCAGTTCACCTAACCGTGCCATTAAAGGTTGGCACTAAATCCGAGGCACAAAACTGCCGAGTCCGAGTAATCCATTCACATGCACAATTATGACAAACGGATAGCTGGCGGTTAGTTAGCGGTGGAATTGGCGGGCCTATCTGGACTCTAACTACAGTTAGCTGGAGTGATTCTAGGCCAAATTGGAGGAAATCTTCAATGAGCCATAACTTTGGCTAGGAAAGTCCTTTTTGGATGAATTTTTTATTTTTATTTTGAGTATTCAGATGATTCTGAAGCCATTGGCACATGTGAGAGAGCAATCAGAGGTCATTTGTAGGGGTATTTTATCCATGGAAGTTCTAGGAGCCACTAAGGCCCAGCATTGTGAGAGTTGTCTTGGGTTGCAGGTACCCATTGGAGGTGAACCAGTAGTCAATCCTAAAGGATTTGAGTGTTTTGAATCCATTTTTACAGTCTATTTCGCCTATAGAGTCTTGTATTCAGTTGTACAATCATTTTGAGCTTTTAATCAAAACGAGGACATGCCAATTTGGGAGCCTTGGACCCAGCAGATGTAGCTCAAGAGGGGTGAACTGCTTTATCAACTTCTTTTGCATCTGTGGTTCAGTTATTTTGCAGAACAGATTCGTTATAGTGTGTTAAACAGTAAAAGAAAATAATTCTACTATACTTAAATGGGTCATGAACAGCTGAACTTTTCATTTGTTTTTAACTGCAAGAGATGTACATCTTTTAAACATGTATTTTACTGAATTGAATACCTTGCAAAGCATTTACAAGTAGTTTCAAATTCAGATCTGAATTTGAAACTACTTGTAAATGCTTTGCAAGGTATTCAGTTCAGTAACATACATGTTTAAAAAATGTACATGTCTTGCAATTAAAAACAAATGAAAAGTTCAGCTGTTCATGACCCATTTAAGTATAGTAGAATTATTTCCTTTTACTGTTTAACACACTAAACGAATTTGTTCTTCAAAATAACTCAACCACAGATGCAAAAGAAGTTGATAAAGGAGTTCACCCCTCCTAGGCTACATCTGTTGGGTCCAAGACTCCCAAATGGGCATGTCCTCGTTTTGATTAAAAGATCAAAATGATTTTACATCTGAATACAAGCCTCTATAGGCAAAATAGACTGTAAAAATGGATTCAAAACACTCAAATCCTTCAGGATTGACTATTGGTTCACCTCCAATGGGTACCTGCAACCTAATACAGCTCTCACAATGTTGGGCCTTGATGGCTCCTAGAACTTCCATGGAGAAAATACCCCTGCAAACGACCTCTGATTACTCTCTCACTTATGCCAATGGCTTCAGAATCATCTGAATACTCAAAATAATAAAAAAAATCGTCCAAAAAGGACTTTCCTAGCCAAAGTTATGGCTCATTGCAAATTAGAATCTAGATAGGCCCGCCAAATATGGCGGGCCCACCAATTTTGGCGCTCCGCCAATTCCATAGCTAACTGACCGCCGGTTATCCGTTTGTCATAGCTGTGCATGTGAACAGATTACCCAGACTCGGCGGTTCTGTGTCTCTGATTTAGTGCCAACCCTTAATGGCATGGTTAGGTGAACTGGTTGTTTGTCCCACGTTTGTGGCATTGTGACCATGTTTCACACATTAAACAGTGATCGTTATGTTTATGGCACCGACGGTTTAGGGTGGAGCACAATGGTCCCGGTGGATGGGCATATGGTATGGGGGCTAGCCCCCTTGGGGCCCCGCCCAAAATTATTTTAAACTTCAAATGAAATTTGTTCCGCTTCCATAACAAGACCCACCTATGTAGTGCATTGGTAAGGCGGAGTAATTGGTCATGTGAGGTTGCGTGTTCAAACCACAATCCGACCAAAATTTTAAACATGCGTCCAAATTGCTGATGTCACTTTGGCCACATGGCAGCCTCCAAGCCTGCTACATGGCAGCCTGCCATTCGTTGCGCAGAACGAAATATTCCAATGAATATTCTGTGGAATATTCTCTCTTTTTTTTTTTAAATTCAAAATTTCAATGTTATTGGGCAATTCTTCTTTTTGGCATAACTTCCTCATACGGAGACTGTTTTTTGAACCGTTCACGATGCCGGAATCCGAAAGAAGAGCTCTATCTAGTCATTTAGGTTCAAACTAGTTCTAAGCACTTTCATTTTAGACCATTTTACGACACTTGGTCCCGAGCTCTCTTGATCATGCACTTAGGCTTCTTGTTTAACTTGCAAGGACTTCTCGCACTTCCAAAGCTTAAATATTCCCAAGTCTTATTGATTAACCAATGTGGAATTAAATGTGTGCTTGACAATATAGTTGTATGTTTATGTCTTTTTTTTAACTGATTATGTGTTGTGAATTGATTTTGCTTAAACTAATATAAAGCATATAATAGTGAACAATGCAGCAACAAGCATCACACATAAGACAACAAATTAATGTGGAGTTCACCCAAAACTCTTGGGCTACATCTCCTTGAGCTCTAGTCAACTTGACCAGAATCTCTGGGGCTATGAAAAAGTCCTTTTACAAGCTCTTGGCTCAACTCCACTGTTTTACACAGAAACAATGGGTTTAGACACCATTTTATCCCTGGCTCTTGAAGCTCTCAGCTTTGCCGCCCTTGGCTCTGGCTCTGGCTCTGGCTCTCTACAAATGACATCTCTCAGGCTTTTCACTTGACTTCCAAGTGACTACACTAGGCTGCTCTATGCATTAGCTCTACGTTCTTTTTGCCTTCCCTTTCTGCACTGCTCTCTTTTGCATTATCTTCCTGCTTTGGCTTAGCCTCCTTTTTTTTTCTTAGCTGCGCCCTCGCTCTCTACCTATATTTTTCTTTTCTGTCATTCTGTGGCATTAAGCCAATTGGCGTTGTCTGTTCATTTTCCTCTTCCAAGCTCTCTATCTTCCAACCTCTTTCTGCTCAAATCCCCTCTGAGCGTTAAGCAATCATTTCTAAATAGCTTAGGGATGGTGGCCACCTATTCTACAATGGAAGGGACCATCGTTGCATTAGATACCCAAAAATACTTTTTCTTTGTTTACACAGAGAAATACGCTAAAACACAGGAAAATCCAAAAATCTACCATTTATCGAATTTCAAAAATCATTAACTCCACCCTAGACTCCTATCGGGTCTGCCTGTAATCACTATCGCAAGTTGCAATGCCCCTGTGCTGTGGTTCCTTTTGTATTTGTAAAAATACATTAAAAACACTGAAAAACCGATGAAGGGCTTTATGGTGGACTTCAAATAATTATGTAGTGGAATTTATAACCCTTTTAGGGCAAGTCGCATTGCATCAATGCATTATATATATATATTATATATATATATATATATATATATAGAGAGAGAGAGAGAGAGAGAGAGAGAGAGAGATACATATATGGCCCCGCTCCGTCATATTACTCTGATTTGATATTACGATGTGATTGATCACAATCAAATATCGCATGGACCCAGGGTCTTTCCATATCGCATGGCCTATGTCGACACCGATATTGGCGATCACAATATCGCTCGACACGCGGTCCCGCATTAAGTCCCATGCCATCGTCAATGTCGATCCGCCGATTTCAGTGATTGCAGTATTACTCAGCCTGATCCTTATGTTATATCGCATGTCTACCTCTGACCCGATATGTCGGGGATCAGCGATCGGGGGTTTCTCCCCTTTTCGCTTAAGTCCACTCTTTTGCCCTAGTCTGATGCGATTTCCATTTATAACGGTTTTTTTTCCCATTTTAGAGGACTTTTCCTCTTTTTCTAATGAACATAGGGAATCTTCTTTCTGCGATAACTTCTGCATCCTAAGTCCATTTTTTCCTATTCAAGCTGCAAGTAAATTTAGAATGAAAGGATCTCTGCAATGAGGCTATTTCTAGGAACTTCCTTGGACTTTCATTTTCCTCAGTGAGGAACACTTAGACTTAGGAGTCTATCCAAAATCCATTTTGGATCAAGATTAAAGCAACATGTATTACAAACATCCAAAGACTAGTCTTGCAAATGAATACAATACATGTGTGCAAATGTGTTGGCCTGTTAATAGGCTTCTGAATTAAGCGAAAGCTCCAAGACTCATCCGTACACCATTACATCACTAACCCTGATAGTGGGGTTGTTACACTGAATTTTTTCACTATCCCTATACTCCTCATTCCTTGATCTTGGAGGACCTCTACCCGCATTCTTTTCCTTCATGAAGAAACTCCCATTGTGTCCCTCTTCATGAGAAGATCATTTCCCTTTTGCACCATTTCCCTTGAAACTTCTGTTTTGCCCAATTTACAAGACTGGCACTAATGGCCTTTGTCTCCTTCGTGTCGATGTGCAGAGATTAGCACTACTCCTCGTACCGACCGGAGTGACTGATCTATGTTTCAGTCACGTCGGTCCTGTTATGGAAAGTTTCTTGAATTAGAGCTGAAGCTTCCAGCTCTAGAAGCTCTGTAACAGAATTATGGTAAATGGTTTGGCCGGATGTGGTCGACGATGACAACTTGGACTCCTTTCCCCTATAATGATGGAACTACCTCAAGGGATAAGTCCTTCTCCCATGATAAGAGGATCCATCTCCCATCCATATTTTCTATATAAACCTCCCTTCTTCCCAAGCACAAACTACAGTGAGTGTTATAGTTGCAAAGTTTTGATGTTATTTTGGAGTAGACAAGCAAGCTATTACTAGTTGTAGCTATCTAGTTGTGTGAGGGATAGGTGTGTTTTGGTTTGGAGTGAATCCTAAAGGGAAGAGCTTTAAATATATTGTTTTTTGAATCCATTGTGGAATGCTAGCAAAAGTGTGTGGGAACCTGGTCTTGTCAGAGAAGACTGCAACGTCAAGACGAATGGCTGTAGTCTCTCTTTGGTTCCTCCCCATGAAACGTTTTCTACTGGATTTTACAGAGTGGATGACAATGCTTATGTTTTTTCCATCTGGTATACTCAAACACTTGACTGAATAGTTTCCCGGGTGGCAAACAGAGATAAACCCGTCAACGGAAGAGATTCCCATCTTCTTCTGAGAAAAGAAGGAAACCTCCTTCTGTCAGATGCAGACGGATCAGTTGTGTGGAGCACCAACACCGGCAGTAACTCCAATGTAAAGGAGGCTGCCCTTTTAGAAACAGGAAATCTGGTATTACGAGGCTTTTAAGGAGATCATGTGTGGGAAAGCTTCCAGTATCCAACTGATACTCTTCTTCCACAGTAGCCCCTCGGGAATAATATGCAGTTAATATCCAGATTGGGAAGGGGCACATTTAAACCAAGCTACTATCGTCTCTACTTTGATAGCTACAACATTCTTCGACTCATTTACGACGACAGATTAGGACCTCATTTCAAAGTGTTTCACAATGGATCCACCTATCAACCAATCATCAAAATTTGCAAGCCACCTTTCATCAAATTTTAACTTTGGACCCATATCAACAATAAGCCCAAACAAACTATGCCAATGTAAAATACTGAAGCACATAGAAAATGAAACATTAAACCATTTTCAATCAATTGAGTCTCTAATGCATACAACTACTAAATACAAAAGCCAACTAGAACAAATGAACCTCAGAATGTATATGTGACTATCCTTAAGATAACCCACGTATATACACACTACCTCTGTATAAAAGCCACATACATATCTCAGTTTACTAAACACTGAAAATGAATCATTCTAACATTGAATCATGTATTGAAATAATCACAGAACACTCAACCAATAACCACACCATAGCATCATCAATAACCAATATTCCATTCCACAATCAATTTAACCCAATCGACATTGTAAAAGACAGATCCTCATGATAAATACATCATTGACAGACGTCATAAAATAGACCAAACATCATCAATTGTGAACATCAAGAAACATTTCAAACCCTAGTATGTATATGCTACTTTCATAAGGAATATCAGTTTATGTACGCATTTATCATGCACAAAACCTACGTACAGATCTCAACACACTGAAGAACATATCCCAGAATATATACACGACTAATCAGAGACATATTTACATATGTACTCGATCTTTCAGAAGTATATATACAAAATTATTGAAGCATACCTTCATTGACATCACAACACATATTTCACATACCTTATTGTCAAATCACAGATCACTTCAATTTCATTTAAACAAATTTTTCATCTTTGGATATTCAAACAATAATAAGTGTAACCATTAGTACTCATCTTACTTTCAGATCTCTCATATTTGAGCCTTATCCTTGCTCCCTGGTGCACACCTATTTCAGATCACACAAAGATAACTCATTAACTTTCACACCCAACACCTTGATCTCCATCTCCTTATATAGATTTTTCCTTAGCCAATACCTCAGGTAAATCCTTTGGTAATTCCATTAGTATTTGTTGATGGGATCAAATAAATCCTCTCCAAGTCTTATGGTCCAATACCATAATAATGACCAAAGGTATCCAAAATTCCATGGTACAGATTTTGTAAGTGGCTTTGACTCACATGACCCACTTATGTACGTGACCTTCTTCGCAAGACCCACGTATACTTTCCATACTTTACTTTTTTCATCCACCCATCACTGAACTATCATTTCTCTATCCATAGCATCTGTACCAATCTACATGAGTTCCATAATAATTATACTATTACCATGTTGACATTCAATGTATCTTTGTCAAGTAGGTTGTCATCAAGGACAACACATTAGCCATAATTCCAACAATATACTGCAACTCAAAACTTCACATACATATAAACTAATAGAGGTGGTAAGAGTCTTCAAGAGAAACTTTTTTTTAATCCCAAATCCAAAGATATGTTGGCTTGCAATTATTTCAAGCCCATAGTAATATTTCCATCCTCCACATATCCTTTTCTCAATGTTAAAATTACAATTGAGCTAATGATGGATTTTGATTCCCAGATATTTGTATGAAGGAACTTCCTCCAAGTAGTGATTATTGTAAATGAAACCATCATAGGTAATCCTTTTGGATTTAATTATTATGACTTTAATCTTTTTAATGTTAAAAATCATACCATCTTGGAGAAAAAAAATTAGAGGATTCTTAGTTTCTTGCCGAGATCATCATGGCTCCTTGTCAAAAGAATAATATCATCAACATAAAAGGAGAATATTTATGGAATTACCAATGGTCATGCGGCCAACACATCCTACATCTTCTAAAATATCTTCAAGCTTATCAATATAAATTCCAAAAAGGGTAGGGGATAAGGGACACCCTTGCTTCACTTTGATATTGCAATTAATTTATTTTTACAAACCCTCAATGGGCTTAAGCTTCGAAATAAAATTATCATACATTTATGAGTATAATGAATATATATACTTGCACAACTATATTAAAAGTGGCTGATACATACTGATTGGCATCATTTTTACCTTGAAAAAAGGTAATGGTACCAGTTAACATATATCAACACTTTTAATGCGGTTGTGCTAGTTGACGATCAACATGTGCACGAGGGATTAGTAGAGAATTGTTGACTATCGGAAACTATGATTGACTATTGTTGTATAAGTTCTATTTATTTTGTCAGAGATTATTTTGGTGAAAATATAGTTTAGTATGGGTGGACATGGATGAATATGGTTGACCATGGTTGTCCATATTTAACTATATTTGACTATGTTGTATTATGGGTCACTATTGTTGAGTATGTTAACTTTATTTGTCCATGGTTGAGAACTTTTAACTATAGTTGATGATCATAGAGTATGGTTGGAAATTGTTTTCCATGTTTGATCATGTTCAACACGTTTTACCATATTGACCACAATTGACCATGTTGAACACGATTGAAATTTTTTTACCATGATATGAGTGCCTATGGTTGACTAAGGATGACCATTTCTTACCATTGTCAACTCTTTTTCAAGAAATGACAAAATAAGTCTTTAAAACTTAATTATCAACCAAGTTTTTTATTCCTCTTTTGAGGCGCTGACAATATTTGGGCAAGAGATTAAGATATTGCATTAAGTGCTAAGGAGATAGGTCCAACTCAAATTTCACGCTTGTTACTGTAAGTTTTGGTAACATAATAAACTAAAAAACAATAGAAATTCCTAGATCAAAACCTATTAATTGAAGCTGAAAAACCTATAAATGACTAAGTTTTGAACTCTAAGATCAAGAAATAACTCTTCCTTTTGATTCTATCACATAGTAAAGGCCTACATGGGAACCTTTCTCTAAGTTATTTTTGGTTTATGTTCCCAATGAAAGTGTAAATTATTACTATGTTATCCATGTTACTATAATTACAGCGGGATTTCAAAGAATACAATACAAAACTCTATGGTTCTACAATTATAATCTTGTTTTTATAGAAAGGATAACAACACCAACAAAACGTAATTGATAACAACCATGCTTTTAATCCTGCAATACTTCATGATTAATGATCTAACACCACACTCAACTAGTTCTCTTATAAAAACAAAGGAAGTATTCCAATTGTATATGAATATCAATATTAGAAAATTATGAACAAAAATGAAATAAAGCATATGCATATGACAATGGATCAAGATATACACCTACAAAAAAGTATAGAAGCACAATCCCTTAATGTGGGCTCTCCTCTAGGATATTACTACTTCCATGCTACTCAACCATGCTACAATTGTAGAATTATATTGAAAAGAAAGATATCTTTGCATTGAAGAGAATTGTTCCATTACATATGCCAATAAAACTATTCATTTTTTGTTCAATGATAGGTCTTACAATATATAGATTAGAGTTGAGGAAAAACATAAAATTCAAAGGAAACATACCTTTGGCATCATTATGAGCCTATTTATACCAAAACAAAATCCACCATTCACCCTCAGCATGGGGTTGGAATTTGGTTTTCTCAACCTTGAAATCTAGTACTAACACAATTATGAAGTATTTTAAATACTCTTGGATTCCTTTCACATGGATGAAGATAAATCTCTAATGTATATGATTCCATAGTAATCTAAAGGTAAAGTTGGATCCCAACTAGTATCCATAATGTTGGTGGAAATTTTACAAAATAGGTTGGTGAGATTCTTGTTGTCCATTGAAAAATTGGTGCAAATATATAATGTAAATCATGTCAAAACATTGAAAGGATATCGTTCTAAGATAGCCTTGTACTCAACCATAATCCAATTTTAATATACCAAGGGTATTACACACCAAAATAATAATATTTTCATTAACTATAAAGAGAGTTACTAAACCTTAGTTGATGAAGTTCATGAGCCAAAAATTGCAAATAAACAAGAGGGAAAGAGGGATAATAAACCATGAAACATAGGATTTTATAGGTTTAATTTGTACCATATAGGGAGCCTAACAACCATGCTACCCATGGTTTTCCATGGTTGGAAATGTTTGGACATGTTGACGATTTTTTACCATGGTTGACCATGATCTCGATGGGTGACAATGGTTGACCAAGGATGACCATTTTTTACCATGATACCCATGATTAACCATGGTTTTCCATGGTTGACCATAGTTGATCATAGTTGATTATGGTTGACTATGTTGACTATGTTGACCATGGTTGGAAATGGTTTACCATGTTATATATGGTTAACTATGTTTGACCATGAAAGAACACTAATGACCATGCTTGACCATGGTTTTTCATGCATAACCATGTTGAATATGGTTAACTATAGTTGAATATGGTTGAATATATTTGACCATGTTGGTTTTGGTAGACCACATTTGACCATGCTAATTATGTATGACCATGTTTGACTATGGATTCTTATGGCTTCCCATGAAAGACTATAATTGCCTAAGGTTGACCATGGTTAATAGCGTTTCCCATGGATAGATATGGTTGAATATAGTTTCCCATGGTTGACTATTTTTTACCATGGTTAACAATATTTTACTATGGGTGCACATCTGTTACACGGGGGCTTCACCCAATGAACCTCGGATATATAACACTAGTGAAAAATGAATAATTAGTTACTAAAAAAATAACTAAAATTTGCATATAAACGACCATTTTTCAGTCGATGACCAATAGTAGCTAATTTACAGTATCTTATAACGTGACCAACTTTTATTCATTTTTAGCTTAGTCTATTAATTGGTTTCCTCAATTTTACCATCTAGTAGTATATTTAGTCATAAATTTTTCATTGGTTTAGTCATTAATTGTCGCAATTAACGACCAAATATATAACAAAATATATTACTATATGAATCCTCGAGAAAACCAATTAATGAATAAAGAAATATGACCAAAACATTGGTCGTGTTATAAGATATTGTAAATTAGCTACTAATATTCATATATATACAAATTTTAGTCATCATTTAAAACCAATTAATGACCAAAGAAATATGACTAAATTTTAGTCGTGTTATAAGATGTTGTAAATTAACTACTAATAGTCATATATATGAAAAATTTAGTCATCATTTAATAATAAAAAATTTATCATTTGCAGTAGTCATTTATATTTTTTTGGTATTTTCAAATTCATTATATAAACCATTGATTTAGTAGTTTCTATTCATTTCATTTAATTTCATTCATAATCATTATAAATGACTAATTTAGCCATATATTCATTTTATTCGTGTTCATCATTAATTAATATAAACTACTAATTTAGTAGTTTTAGATTGATTTTATGTGTTTATTATTAATCACCATAAATTAATTAATATGATTTTGCGACTAAATTTTAAGAAAATGTCATACAATGTGCATGCTTATCTAATATGATAACACAAAGTTACATATGTTAATTACAAGACTAAATAATATCAAGTGCAAATAAAAATAATTTCAACCATATAAATTTTATTATATAGAATATCAAGTATTACAATATGAGTTTCCAACTTAATATGGGTTGGACTACAATTTACACATGAAATATTGTTTCATCATTTCAAAACATTATCATTGTGTTGCTAAAACATTGCAAGTGAATTCACCAACTCTGAAGGCTTGACCATTAGTCTCTATGAGTGTGTCTTATGCAAGATATTGTCTCTAAGGGTATCACTAGACAGATTCTCTTCTGTCTCTCATTTTACATTTGTCACTCTAGTGTTATTGTTCTCCTCTTTCTTCAATTGTTGCTTCTTACCATCAATATTGAGTTCCTCTCCTAAAAATGAAAGAAGATACAATTTAGAGTATAAGACATGAAATACGATAAATACTTGAATATAAAATAAAGTAGACTATAAAGATTTATATGACATATACCTCAACATTTGATAGTGGCCACTATGTGGCTAGATGACCTATATAAACAAAGTAAATAAAATGTCACCATAGAAAATGGAATTGGAGGGAGATTCATCATGCATGCTAGGATTTTTTGTGTGTGCACACATCATATTTCTCACTTCTAATTGTATAGAAAACAAAGATTATGCACAATGACATGTAGTGACATGTGGGTGTCTATTTGACTCAATGATATTCTTAATATTTTAACCCATTCCAATCCTACCACAATGAAATTAAGAGAGACAAGGACACAAGAAGGACTATAAATAAATGAAATTAGAGACTTTCGAATGCAACTCAATTGTACTTGAATGTAATGAAGTATTTGCAGCTTCTTGGTTACCGATGAGCATCAAATCACACTATGAAAAATTCCTTGAATTATGGTAATTTGGTTGCACCTGCACTAATCCTCTGTAGTAGTCCCTTTACTCACATATAGATATAATTTTAGAAACAAATTTATTCCTGCAATTCTTCCCTATATGGATCATGTTTGTCCCCCACTATTGATAGTTATTTTTCAAGGCAACATAACAGAACTCTCCAATTCCATCATTGCCTTTCAAAACAATGGTTGAGTATTTCCAGGTGATTGTTGAACCAATCTCTACTCAGGTCCATGAAATCCTTGATTTGTCTCCATCGCAAAAGCCTATTTTCGTAATAAAATTATAAATCCCACATCTGCATTCCTTGTCTCCCACATACAAATTGGTTACAGTGGAATACTTTATCATTGCTCCCTTAGTGCAATAAAGATCCACTACTATGGCATGGAGATGATTGGTGTCATAAAATGGTATAGTTCATCCTTCAATATATGTCACAGAACTCTTCTCACCTCACAGAACTCCTCTCATCTAAAAAATAAGAGTCCTCTCAAAATTCCTGGTCTCCATCTCATTCATCCTAAAATAAGTAGATATTTCCATGGTGACAAAGTGTGCTTGGAGATTTAATAGAAGGAGCTATCACTAAAAAAATAAAAAATACGATGGAGCATAATAGTTATCAGCAAGAACAACAATCCTTCCAATTTACTTCCTAACTAGATAAAAATACTCCTGAAGTACCTCTTGTAATGAACAAAAGATAACCTCAACTACCTATAGAGTTTACCTATGCATGGTAGCAATGAAAACACTATCGAAAACAACATCTTCAACAACGTTGGTCAATCTCTTCTTCTATTCAATGGCATGCCCAACTTCTTCTTCTACTCTCTCTGTCTAGGTTTAGAATAATACCAAAGGTCTTTGAAATTGATGGTGGGTAAAATTTATCAGACCATTGAGTTCTTCCATTTTTAATCATTGTTTGTAAGAATTGAATCTAAATTGCAAAATCCATTTAGGTTCCTTCTTTTTAGTTGAAATTAACCTAAGCCTTGGAGAGTTGTAAGGTTTAATGGATCTAAGTATATTCTACTTAAAATATAGTAACATGGTTTAAAACTGTAGGCATTGAGATCAGAATCTAAAGATAAAACATAAAAGATTTTATGTTCATGATTACAAGAAATTTTAATTTCATGTAACAAAGTTTGAGGAAGGTCTAGCATTTGCATCATGCCAGAAAATTTTCTTGCATCACTTAAGCCCTTTTAATTTGGGCATGTTATAGTTCATTACACAAACAATCAACCACTAAAAAAAAGGTGAAAAGAAAAAATAAATTTCATGCATTATGACCCTAGAAAAGTTAGGGAGGAGCAAACTGGTATGTACAATAAGGACATGCAAAATGCTTACTTGTCCATTGTCTTTTGATGAATTGTTGGCCACAATCAAATATCTGCATTATCATAATCATTAAACCCTTTGTATAATAAGGACATGCCAATAAGGACATGCCTTTTAAAATCAAATTTATTAAATCAAATTGGATTCTTATACCACATGCCATGTGGAGCAGAGCTTGTTATTCACTTGGATTTTTTTGCTTTCAATTTCTTATTTTAAAACAGTTTAAAACAAATCGTTTTTCCCTCATGCAATCTGCAAAATGGAGCTCTGAAGAACCCTGAATTTCTCCCAAATGGTTAGGAATCCAAGGAAATGGTTTTTGTGTTACTAAAATCATCTCTTTCCCAAAAAAGAACATGTCCCAGTTTTTTCAGATTCGCCCTACTTTACTCAAAAAAATCATTTTAAAATGAAGTGTCAAGACAGTTTACGCTTTCTGGAAATTATGTTTTCAGAAAAAATCAATTTCATATTTCTCCTAAATGGTTACAAAATCTAGGAAATCATTCATATTTTACCTAATTTCCCCTATTCCAGAGAAAACCCATGTCTCGGTTTTTTCAGATTCACCCTAGTTTGCTCAAAATTTGCATTTTAAAATTGTGTGTTTATGTTGCTACGTTTTCTAGAAATGTTCCCATGATTTTTGATTTGCAGGTTTTGAAGGTTTGGCTCATGTTTGCGTGGATGTCTTTTAGAAAAGAAAAAGAGAATATCTATCTATACTTGAAATCTGGAATGAGATAAAAGATGGGACAATGCTTTGAAGAAATCTAACCGCATCATTTTTGTAATCCCGCAGAAAACTCTTGCATTACAGAGGTAAGGATTTTTGCACATGGATTTGCAAGTCTTACAGTAGCTAAATATTTTTTATGATATACTAACAAAACAATTTCTTTTTTTTCTAATCCTCTAGGTCACACGAAGTGTAGAAGGAGAGCATACTTGAGAGATTTATTTTGTTAGCATAGTGAGGATTTTATCAATTGATTCTTTTGTACATTTTGCAAAAACGAAATGAAAAGACTTGATATCATACCTTAAATTATCGTTTGTGATCTTCACTTGCGCTCCTTGTTCTCAACCATTTGTTTTATTGCAAATTTTTCCTACAAAAGGTTAGTAGATGGGTGGTTCTTATTACACCATAAATTCCAATGAAACCATTTACAAATTAGAATTTTTGAAATGCTCATATCCCAACTTGAAAAATATACATGATTGTTTGTAAGGATATATAAAATCAACTTAACCTTTTGATTTTCCGCAAAGATCTCTTGAATAATTGATGAATATTGTGGCATAACCGTTTCTTGATACCATTCCTCAATGTAGTCTTTGAGCTGGATTCTAGATCCTTTGTCCATAAATGGTTACTAAAAACAAAATCAAATAAAATATACTATAAACTAGAAGTTAGTTTCTATGCACACTTCCCCGGCAACGATGCCAAAATGTTGGGGTAAAGTAATTGTCTGTCATTTAATTTGTCAACCCAGGGGTTTTGTAAACTTGTCAAGCATGTGTGCACTGTATGTGCTAGAAATTGTCTTTCAGTTTAGATCAATCTAACTACAAAATAACAAAAATCAATTCATCCAATCTATGAAATCAAAATAATGAAAATGAAATCCAACTAACCTATGAAATCAAAAACAACTAATGTATAATTAGTTACTCCAGCATTCAATTATGAAGTGTTACCTTCTTGAGATGATGTGTAAGCAACTATTTATACCTTAACTTCTAATGTCCTAGAAAAGCAAGTAAAGTGTGCAAAAAATAACTCAGTAATTGCATGTATTAAATATTCAACCATTCAATATTGAAATAGGATTAAATCAATTTCTTAAAATGATCTTTAGGAATATCAATTAATGCAATTAAATGAGGATCTTAAAAGCAAATATAAAAGCATGAAAAAATAAAACTCAATGATTGCATAGGTTGAACATCCAATCACCCAATTTGCAGTCACCTTCTTGGCCTGATCCTTTATTCAATTATACAATGAACTGATGGTTTGATCTAAGAAAGTAAATAACAAAACATGAAAAGAAACTAAATAACTATGAGTTCTTGCCTCAAACTTAATCCAATTAGAAAATACATAAATCTTCCCTATTGAAATGTTTTTAGAAAAGCAAAGATTACATAATCATTCTAAAACTAATATTAAGAAAGAAAATGAACTTAATCTATAAAAGCAATTAAATCTCACAATCATTAGATGGCCATTCCAATGGTGTATGAGGATGGAAAGTGAAGAAGCTCCATATGCAAGCAAAACTAAATCTTCAAATCTTCAAGTATAAGCTCCAAATTCTCTATTAAAAACATGAACATTTCTCCAACTTTACACATGCCTTTCAAAGGAGAAGGCTCTCCTATTTATACAAAAAATAAGAAGCTACCCTATTTAATGAAGATCCATTAAAATATCATATAGTTACAACCAAATAGCTCATAATGAAACACATATCCCCTAAGTGTATCATAGAGTTCTAATCCAAATAAGAAATGATGAGACACCTCATAGAGTTAAAATCCAAATAGGACACATATTCTTCTTTGACCTTTATCCAAATCTTCTTTGAAGAGAATTCGAATTTGAGCATTGGAGGCCACATAAGGGTGCCTTGAAAGCTTCCAAATGACCTACACATGTCATGAAACTCAAGCCACATATATAGAAACATGAAACCATGTTAATTTCCTAGTTTTTAATCATAAATTCACTTTAAACACAAAATACATAACTTTGGTAAATAAGGTTCCTAACCCATATATTTATGAAAATAGTGGCTAATGATAGATTATATGGTTATGGAGTTGCGACATGTGAGTGAAATGGTGGTGATAAAGGTGAAAGTGGATGTCATTTTAAAGACATTTTGGAGGCCCAACACATATGTACATGTTCCAAAGGAGAAAAGAACCAAGTTGGATAGTAAATCTGCAAAGTGCATCTTTATTGGTTATAAGGATGGTTTAAAGGGTTATAAGCTTTGGAACCCAGTAACAAGGAAGGTTGTGTATAGCCGAGATGTGGTGTTCAGATAGGTGAAATATGTTTATAAACATGAAGTCCAACCAAAGGAACCTGAGAAGATAGAGTTTGAGCTTAAGGAGGAAGAATCAGACTCTACAGTAGAAGAGGAATCAGAAGATGAAGAGCCACAAACTTCGAGTGTGAGAAGATCAATTCGAAAAAGAAGGCAACCAGAAAGGTATAGTCCATCTACTTTCTGTTCAAATTTTGTTTTATCTATTACTAATGATGATCCCAAAATTGTGAAGGAAGCAGTAGATTCAAAGGATGGCAAACTCTAGAAAGAGTCCATGGTTGATGAAATGGCATCTTTGTGCAAAAATGAGGCATGGGATCTGGTGGAGTTGCTGGCTGAAAGGAAATCCATTGGCAACAAATGGGTGTTCAAGGAGAAGACAAATTCAAAAGGAAAGGTGGAGAAATACAAAGCTTGGTTGGTAGAAAAAGGTTATTCCCAGGTGTCGGGAATTGATTTTGGTGATATTTTTTCTCCTATTGCCAAGGTAGCTTCTATTAGATTACTATTATCTGTTGTTGTTGCTTTTGATTTTGAGGAAGAACAGATGGATGTGAAGACGAAATTTCTTCACGGGGATCTGCAAGAGGATATCTACATGAATCAACCTGAAGGCTTTGCGATGAAGGGTAAGAAAGAATTTGTATGCAAGTTAAAAAAGTCTCTGTATGGGTTAAAACAATCACCAAGGATGTGGTATCAAAAATCTGATACATTTATACGGGGACTTGGCTTCACCAGAAGCAAAACAGATCACTATGCGTATTTTAAATTAATTGGTGACCGTGCTATCTATCTGGTTTTGTATGTGGATGATATGTTGCTAGTTGGAAATGACAAAGAAATTATCCAAGATTTGAAGACCCAATTGTCCTCCAAATTCGACATGAAAGATCTTGGTGTTGCAAACTATATTTTGGGCATGGAAATTAAAAGAGATCGGGAAAAGAGGAAACTCTAGTTAAACCAGAGGAAGTATGTCGAGACAATACTGCAGAGCTATAATATGCAGGATAGTAAACCGATGAAGGTTCCTATTCCTGTAGGTGTAAAGTTATCTGTTGAATAGTGTCCCAAGACATAAGAAGAGGAAGAGGACATGTTCCGTGTTCCATATGCAAATGTAGTCGGTAGCCTAATGTATGCGATGATCTGTACTAGACTAGACATTACACATGCAATGGGAGTATTGAGTAGGTTTATGTCAAAACCATGGAAGGAGCATTGGATAGTAGTGAAGCAGGTCTTCAAGTATTTGCGTGGAATTAGTGATTATGGTTTGTGCTACCTAGGAAGACTAGGATTGGACAAAGTTTTGGGTATCCGTGGCTTTGTGTATGCAGACTAGGCTAGAGATCTGGATTAGAGAAGATCTACAAGTGGGTATGTGTTTAACCTATTTGGAGGTGCAATTAGTTGGATGAGTAAGAAACAATCTGTAGTGTCACTATCAACTACAGAGGCAGAATACATAGCAGCCGCTCATTCAAGCAAGGAAGCAATTTGGTTGCAGAGATTTTGTTCAAGTATGGGGTTAGTACAAGGAGCTATAAGGATAGATTGTGATAGGAAAAGTGCAATTTTTTTGGCAAATAACCCTGCTTACCATTCAAAGACAAAGCACATTGATGCTCAGTATCACTTTGTGAGGGATATGATAGAAGACAAAAAGGTGTTGTTGGTAAAGGTGGACACTTTGAAGAATACTGCAGATGCATCAACAAAATCTATGAGCTCTGACAATTTCTCTTGGTGTAGAGAAACAATGGGCATTACAAGGCTGGATAAATGAGTAAGCTCTCTTGTGGCCCCCTGTGGAAAGAAAGCAACAAGTGGGAGAATGTTGAGTTGTGTTATATTCTTTCCATGACTAGCCTACGTAGTTAACTGGGAACTAGAGGGGAGGTGGAGCCCCCCTTCGTTGCACTGATTGCACAGTGGGGGGTCACAAGGGGTTTGAAGGGGAAGGGTAGCCCCCCTCTATGATGTCTAGGGCAACGCCTTGGGGAATTTCTTTTTGGACCCTATATTAGGTTGGGCGGACCTACCTATGGTTTTGTGCATGGTTTTCACACATGGTTTTGGACGCGATGGTTTTCAGTCCATAGTATTGGATGCTTTGGCATGTATACATATGTATTGTAACATTGAAAGCAAAATAATGAAAAATCAATCTGGTAGTCCCAGTTTTTGGATATAGGGGAAAATATCTACGTATATGTGTTTTATGTGTTATGTTCTCGCATTGTTTATTTTCTGTGTTTTAGAATTCATATGCAGGTAATTTTTGTACGGGTTTAAAACCTATATTACTTGCATGTATTTTTTCTTTCTCTAAATTATCTTCAAACAGGAATGTGTTTCTCATCATCTTGTAATGTGTCATGAAGCCGAAGTGGCCTCTTCCTAGTGGGAGGATCACATGGAGGAGGATATAAGGGATCCATGGGCTCCATGGGAGCATCAAAAATATTTGTCTAATATTCTAGCATGAAAGGACCATCTAAAATATCCATATCATCACTCTTCTCAAGAGGAGGGGGCTGAGGAAGGTGACTTTCTTTACTAAGGGTAACATATTCATTGAATGTAACATCCCTGCTAATTTCAACCTTCCTTTGACCCAAAATATATATTCTAAATTATTTATAATTTTCACAGTATCGAACAAATGTACATTTTCTTCTCATGCCTTCCAACTTGTTTCTTTCACCCTTAGGTATATGAAAGTATACATGGCAGCCAAAGATACAAATATGGCTAACATTTGGCTTGACACCTATGAACACTTCTTTGGGGATCTTGTTGTCCAATGCTTGTTGAGGCACCCTATTTTGAGCATACACGACAACATTTGTTGCTTCTCCCCAAAGGAACTTCGAAAAATTTTGATCATGGAGCATGGCATGGGAAAGTTCTATAATGGACCTATTCTTTCTTTTAGCCACTCCATTTTGTTCGGGAGTATATGGAACAATTGTCTCTTTCTTGATACCTTCCTTGTTTCAAAAATCAATGAAATCCTCTAATATGTACTCTCCACCATTATCAGACTTGAATATTTTGATTTTTATCAAGGCTTTGAACTCCTTAAACATTTAGAAGTATTCATCCTTGTGCTTCAAATAATATATCCACTTATTTCTTGTGAAGTCATCAATGAAGCTGATGAGTATAAATGGACACCAATAGAATGCATGGGCATCAAACCACATATGTCAGAATGAATGAGATGGAGGATATCGTTTATCTTGTTTTCGCTAGAGGGGAATGGTCCCCTTGTCTTATTTCCAGTGGAACAACCTAAATATACTCCATCATGTTGGTCCTGAACCTTGGGAATCACTAAGACCAATTTCTCCAATTTCAAAAGAGCATCATAATATAGATGGGTCAATATTTGGTGCCATAGCTCACTTAGATTATTAGTATCATGGACCAATGTTGTAATAGGTCTACTAGTGACTGTATAGAGTCCTTCAAATCTTGATCCCAATGTGAAAGGATATCTCATTAACTGATTTAATAGGCCAAGTAAGAACCTTTACCTTAATGAAGGAAACACTCATCCATTTGTCTTCCAAAGTGGATATTGATACCAAATTCTTCTTTAATCCTGGCACATACATCACATTATGGAGAAAAAAATATTTCTTGGAATCCATATGAAATTTGACAGACCCAAAACCTTTGACAGGATGACTGGAGTTGTCTCCAAGAATACTTTTCAAATTTGACTCCCTATCTACCAAATTAGAGAGAACTTCCTTATATCCAGAGAAGTGATGAGTGGCCCCACTATCAACCAACCAACTATTCCATGAATCCAAAGGAGATGAACTAGTATGGGTAGAAATAAGAATATATTCAAATTGATTGACAACATTACTTTCATACTTGGAGAATCTTTACTTCTTTTGGGGACGACGATCTTCTTTATGATTACTTGGAGCATATTTTCTTCTTCTTTCATCTCTTCCATTGTGATCATTCCTTCGGTCATCTCTTCTTCTTCGATCATCAAACACATTGTTGTTGCTTCTAGTATTTTAGCATGGTCCATTGGTTTTCTTGGGGAAATCTCAAGCATAATGCCATTTCTTATGAAAACTGTAGCATTAAATGTGAAATAATTCTCTCCTTCTATTTGAATTTCGAGGAGGGCGCTTTCTTGAAATTGATGGACCTCATTTTCCTTTCTTATTCTTCTTGTCATGAGTGATAAATGCAATGGGCTTTCCCTCTTTATGCTTTTGAATCCTTCCTCTTGATATCATCCTTGACTCTTCTTTAGTGAGCTTTCCAACATCATCAAATGATGGAAAGACATTGTTTTTTCTTATAGTAGTAACAAAGTTTTCCCAAATAGGAGGAATACATCTAAGAGTAACAATCACCAATTCCCGATCAGACACAGATTCCCCAACTCTTTGTAACTGATCTCTAATATCATATATCCTCATAATGTAGGATTGCACAAACTCTCCTTTGTTCATCTTCGTGTCTTTGCGTTGATATTTCAAGGAGATTATTTTATTCAAATTTTTGACTTCATACATGCCAACTATATTATCATACATGTCTTTAGACTTCCTCAAATTTCCAACATATTCAAGTAAATTATCTTGTAAACCATTAGCTATAATTTTCTTTCCATTTCAATCACCTTTATTTTACTTGTCCTTGGCAATAACAGAAGCATTCTTAGGAGGCTCAAGTACTTTTCCTTGAATGTATTCCAAAACATCATTATTATCAACTATGATTTTAAACCTGACTTTCCATGCAACAAAATTAGACGAGTCACCCAACTTCTCATTTTCCTTGAAGAAGGAAGACATTTTGACTTAACTAGATTGGCTCCTTCAACTTTCCAAATATTATTTCTTCAATGCTTGTAACCTTTTGGAATTGTCCTTCACCGTAGCTATGATACCATGTAAATTTTCAGATTGTTCTATGTTGTATCAATTACATTAGCCCAATTCAATACTTCAATTAACAATATTTTCAATATCAATTAATGTTTCCAATCATCAACAATAATTGAAGACAAAACAATAAATGAAATGACAAAGGAGACAATCAACACATCAATAAGAGGTATCAAGTTTGGTCAAAGACCAGGGAAAAAACCCATAAGGGGGAAAACCCTTTGAAATTATTCCTCTATTAGATTGTCATAAAATGTTCAATAAAGAGTATAATGAGGCTAATACAATATCATCCAAAAAAATTATCCCAACAATATTTAGAAATATGTTCCTAACATCATTGTAGATCAGAGACAAATTTTCTTTTCTATGGTTAGCTTCAATCAATTCTCAAATTTTATCCCTACTTTCTAGTGGTAGGGAGGAGGAGATCTATGTGCGACTGGGAAATTCCAGTTGCTCCCTTGAGCCTGAAAACCTGCAACTGCAGCCAAAAATATCATTTGATGAGCCAATTACTATAACCCAAAACCCTAGAAACACATGCAAGCTTCAGACCCTGTAATCTCATACTTTTGTGAACTTGTTTTGTTGACCCAACATCAAACCTATGCAAACCAATCAATGAAGAATAGAAAAATAAGATGCTTGGTGATGTCCAAATGAGCTTGAGGTCATTTGTATTTATAGGCTTCCAAGGGTGTCCAATTTCCTTTTAGGGCCGACTTGTCCAAATGTGCATATGTGGGATTTTCTTCATAAGATCACTTTCCCTTGGCCAAATTGAACGCTTTAATAGTCCAAATTGGTCCTCTCGAAAAGTGAAATATATTCCAATGGTTGGAATTTGCCAATGAGCTTCCAAATTAATAGAAACAACCTGATTTGTTTTTGGATAGGGAAGCAAGAGTCCACACCAGCTTTGATATCCTTTTGAAATGATAAAGATATTGTTAAACTGGGTGAATACTTCAACAAAATATAATCCAACATAAATCTTGAAAAGAAAAAAAAAAGGTGAACACATAAATAAGAGATATGGTGAATGTAAGAAAAAAAATCAATCACTTAATAATCCTAGATTACATACAAATTATTCTTGCGGTGAGTATTTATATACAACTAGTGGGGTTATAGACCCACACAAATGCTTAGGTTGGCCTTGGACTCCTAAATTGATATAAAATACATTCACTAGGTTGATTATTAAACCATAACCTATTAACACAATAATGAGTTTTCTTAGCCATAATCAAGTAACAGCAAGTGAAGATCACCATCATTTCAACAACTAGATCTTTAACCTGCATTTCAATTAACATTTATTAATGAGGTTCACTATAATTTCTCATTAATATGATAATAGTGTAATACTCTTTTTTAACACTTAAATTGTCCCATCTAAAAAAGAATTGATGGTAGATTCCTTTCCCCACTAGAAGAGTTATGGACCCACTATAAATACTTGGGTTGGTCTTGACATCCTAGGAATAATCTAAACCATAACATAATGTGATTTTTTTAACTATAATCAAATAACCACAAATGAAAATTACCATCATTTAAACATTGAAATAATTGAAATACTTTTTGTGTGGTCACTAAGTAATACAATTCACTATAATTTCAAATTGGTTCATATGAGAACAACATAACAATATTTTTTTAACACCAAAATTGTCCCATCTTAAGAAAAACCTATTTTAGATGCTTTAGCAGGCTCTAAATTTTCTATCATAATTTTAATATGACCATTTCATGAAAAAATATATTTACTATATGCAAAACCTCCCTATTTTGACCTTGGGTTTTTGCTCCTACACAAAATTAATCTGCTTGCATTTTCAATGCAATTCACCACACATGTTCATGATGAAAAATAAAATACTCATTGCAGGCTCAAAAATGATTTTTGGTGCCTACTAACCATTTAACCATTGGAATCCCTTTTAGGGTCTTTAAAGTAATTGATGAAAAATTGTGATTGAGGTCAACTCACAACAAAAGAAAAGGGAATTTCCATTTCAGATATCGATATGTAGGAATCAAGTTAACAAATGAAAAAATACGAACTTCAATTTGTCATTATTGCACCTTGATGGAAAATTTAGTCGCACTGATCACAATAATAATAGAATAGCGAGTGAGAACACACTCAACAAAAATTCAAACAATATGAAGCATGTCCATAGATGATGTTTGTCTCCATTCCCATGCCCTGAAAGCATAACCAACTCTTGATATTTGAACCTTCTATGTGGATTAGGCATATGGTTTATGTTCATAGATGAATATTGGCCATCGATGATTGCATAAATGCTTGTTGAATTGATATTGCAAAGGGGAGAATTGGGTGGAAAATCAATAATGGAAATCGTTTTGTGCGTTCATCATTAGCACCAGCTTTTGACCATGTCCATGTGCATTTTATCAACTAATTATAAAGATTAATTCAAAAGAAAATTATGAAAATCACATGCATGCCATGAACTGCAACGAGTTGTCCCCTCCAAAAATTATGGGCTAAATTAATGGATAATGTGTACTAATTCACTAGTATTATGTGAGCTACAATAACAAGTGAACAATTAGAACTAAAAGGATTGAGAAAATTATATAGGAATAACATATATAATTTTGAAGAAAACAATGCATTTTTTAAACCAGTATATGAGAAAAAGCATTCCACTTCAAGCACTGTAATTGAGCGTTACATATGAGCTTCTATTAAAAGTATAAGAAATTGTAGATTGTTACATATGAGATTCTCTTAAAAGTATAATAAACTGTAAAATGGAGGAAAGACATCTAACAAGTACAAATATATTCTACATCTAATAAAAAGGAGTTCCTCGAGTGTAATGTTTCCCTTTCTGAAAGATTTTTTTTTAAAGATATACAATAAAGCAAAAATATTCATTTTTTTCGTATAAAGCTAACAAAAAATTCATTTCATATGATTTTTTTCAAGGGTTTATGATAAAAAAAAAAAAATATTTCTAGCCCTACTTGCAAATATAGCTCCACACATTTGTGCTTGAAGGTTTTATCTCACCTATTTTATATTGAATTAAAGTCCTTAATATTTATGGAATTTAATTTATAGCAAAAGGAGTCATATTTGGTGAAACTCTAAATCTAGGGTTTAACCCTAAAAGGTGCATGATTGTTTATAAAGCTCATTTAATACAATCTAACAATGAAATTCATCTAGTAAATGCTTCATTGTGTTTATATTTCATTTTAGAGATTTTGGGGAAACCCTAAGGGGATTCAACACCTAGTGATACAAATTAATGATAATGTCATATTTGTATATCATAGGAACATCTATTTTATCATTTCAAGCTCTTTTTACCTGTATTTTTCATTACCCTGGGAAAGTAGTCTGTGATTTAACATTCTAAGTGACTTTTAGGCACTTGTAAGAATTTTTTCCTCATTCCAAATGTGTATTTTCCATGTTTTTAATGATAAATCATATTCTGGAATTTGTACACAACAACAAGTTTGCCATTTTTGTGGCATACTACCTTGTAGTAACTCAAGTATATCATTTTCCCTTGACTTATGCAATTCTATTTCACTCTTGTATTGGAAAAAGTACTTATTCTTTACCTTGAAAAATGATTTCATATTGTTTAATTTGTATTTTTGTTGTATCTAATATCTACTTCATATTTCAGTCATTCATTAATTATCTCTTAACCCTCTCTATATAATGGTGATTGATGCCCTAGATTTTCGTTGAATATTCTTAAAGCATCTTATCGTTTGATTGGCACTGGTATATCTAATTACATATTGGGGTATGTGTTTCTTGAAGTGAAATGTGTTGTGCATACAATGCTTACTTTACAAGTTCATTTCCATAGATTGGGATGCTGCCCATAACTTCAAGGAGCTAGCCTAAAGTGAAGGGGAGATTCCACTAAGGTGACTATGTTGTGTTTCCCAAGTGTACTTACCCTTGCGGCACCACTTGACTTTCATAAGGGTATTAATTTTGGTACTATCACTACCAACACAAGCCTTAATAAAAAACTCTAAAAAATAAGACAAATCCACACAATATAATGTTTTTCCCAAAAATCAACAATGAATTTTGGCAAAAATAGAGAGAAAGATAGGGTGACTTACCTTATAAGTGTACATATCTACTGAAATTATTTCTCAAATTTGTTGGAACAAACAAAAGCCACTAAAAATATGAAATTTATTTGTGGTAGTATAAAGCCTTAAAATAATTGTGTATGGAAATAGTGCTAGAAAACAATATTTTCAAACAATGAATAGAGACAAGGAGATATTTACCCTAAAAGGGAACACATCTACAAAAGATGCCTTTTATCCATTGAAAAACCTTAGAAATATGTTGTTTTCCAAAAAACTTTGCAAATCCCTCATTTCAAACTTGAAACAACCTAAAAACAATTTTGGATAGGGAAGCAAGAGTTTATACTAGCTTTGATACCCTTTTGAAATGATAAATATATTGTTAAATTGGGTGAATACTTCAACAAACTCTAATCCAACATAAAGATTGAAAAATAAATAAAACATAAAGAAAAGTGAATACATAAACAAGAGATATGGTGCTTGTAAGCAAAAAAATAAATCACGTAAGGTTCATAGATGATATACCAAATATTCATGAGATGAGTACTTATATACAACTATTGGGGTCATAGACCCACACAAATGCTTAGGTTGGCCTTGGCCTACTAAAATTATATAAAATATGTTCACTAGGTTGATTTTTTTTGTAAGTAAGAAAGTATCTATTAATTCAAAAGATGGTATTTACAAATAGAGTGGGGTAGCTCGAGCAGGATGCCCATACACTAGTTCCAGACTTTCCTTTTACAATAATTATAAAAAAAACCCTCTTACACCAATTCTGGACTTTTTTACAATAGTTAACAAAAAATCCCCTACTTCTAGGCAGAAAAGAGATATGGAGGTTTTGCTTGCAAATTCTACAAAAAGTTACAAAAATCGCCTATTAACTTGAGAGGGCGAGAACTGTGAGTATCAGGGGGACCAAATCACAAACAGTAGCATTACTGTTGAAAGTGCCACAATTATGAGGATAGTTCCAAAGAGCTATAGAAAGCATCATATACATATTCATTAAGCGAAGTCATCCAAAGGATCATCATCCAACTTGAAGGAATACTCTAGAGAGCTGCCAGCAGGGGCATCCGCCGTGACCTGGTGACTGGTGGAGGCGTTGGTTGTCTCTTACTTAATGCTTAGAGAGCCATCATTGTTGCCCTGCATGGTAGCTATACGATGCTTTAGTAGAGCATAGTGTGGCGAGTCATTCATGACAAAGTGTCGGTGGTGGACATATTCCACATAGACAGTGAATTTATCATTCAACATGTCTAACTTTTCCTCCATGACTTTAGTATTCGTAGACTATTCTTGCAATGTGAGTTTGAGAATGGTCTTAAGCTGCCATGAGAGCTCAATGGTGCACTAGGTTGATTATTAAAACATAGGCTATTAACACAATAATGAGGTTTCTTAGCCATTATCAAGTAACCACAAGTGAAGATTACCATCATTTCAACAACTAGGTCCTTAATCTGCATTTCAATTAAATCCTATTAATGCAGTTCACTATAATTTCTCATTGATATAATAAAGTTTAATACTCTTTTTTAACGCTTAAATTATCCCATCTCAAAGAGAACCTATGGTAGATGCCTTTCCCCACTAGGAGAGTTATGGAATCACTATGGATTGTTCTTGACCCCCTAGGAATAATCTAAACCATAAAATAGTGTCATTTTTTATTTATAATCAAATAACCACAAATGAAAATTACCACCATTTAAACATTTACATAATTTAAATACTTAATGTGAAGTCACTAATTAATACAATTCACTATAATTTAAAATTGATTACTATGAGAACAACATAACTTTTTTCTTGACACTAAAATTGTCCCATCTTAAGAAAAGCCTATTTTAGATGCTTAAGTAGGATCAAAACTTTATGTCATACTTTTAATATGACGATTTCATGAAGAGAAATATTCACTATATGCAAAACCTCCCTAATTTGGCCTTGGCCTTCTTCTTCTCCACGAAACGAAATTGCTTTCATTTTCAATCAAATTCACCGGCCATGTTCACGATGAAAAATAACATATTCATCGCAAGCTCAAAAATGATTTCCGGTGCCTACTAACCATTTAACCATTGGAATCACTTTCATGGTCTTTAAAGTAATTCATGACAAAATGTGGTTGAGGTCAACTCACAACAAAATAAAAGAGAATTTTCACTATGAATATCGATATATTGGAATCAAGATAATAAATGAAAAAATATGACCTTCGAGTTGCCATTATTGCATCTGGATGGAAAATTTAGTAGAGCTAATCACAATAATAATACAATAGTGAGTGTCGACACACTCAGAAAAATTATAACAATATTAAGCAATTCCATAGGTGAACTCTGTATCCACTCCCATGCCTTGTAACCATAACTAATTCCTGATATTTTAACCTTCTATGCGTATTAGGTATATGATTTATCTTCGTAGATGAATATTGACTACTGATGGTTGCATAAATGCTTGTTGAATTGATATTGCAAAAGGGAGAATTGGGCAGAAAATAAATGATGCAACTCGTTTTGTGTGTTCATTGCTAGCACTAACTTCTAATCCTGCCCAAGTGCATTTTATCAACTCATTAGAAATCTTAATTAACCAAAATTTTGAACATCAAATGCATGCCATGAACCACAATGAGTTTTCCCCTCCAAAATGTTTGGGATAAACTATTGGATAATGCATATTAATTCACTAGTATTATGTGAGCTACTATAACAAGTGAACAATTAGAACTAAAAGGAATGAGAAAATTATATAGGAATAACGGAGACACTTTTGAAGAAAACAAGGCATTTTCCAAACCAGTATATGAGCAAAAACATTCCACTTCAAGCACCGTAACTGAGCGTTACGTATGAGCTTCTCTTAATAGTATAATAAATTGTAGACTTTTACATATGAGCTTCTCTTAAAAGTAAAATACACTATAAAATGGAGAAAATACATCAAATGAGTACAAATATCTTCTACATCTGATAAATAGGAGTTCCTCAGGCATATTGTTTCCCTTTATAAAAGAAAAAATGTTAAAGATATACAATTAAAAAAGCTTTATCCACTGTTTTAGTACAAAGTTACAAACTATTCATTTCCTACGCATTTTTTCCAAGGGTCTATGATAATTTTTTATGTCTAACCCTACTTGCGAAAATAGCTCCACACATTTGTACTTGAAGGTTTTATCTAGCATATTGTATATTGATTTAAAGTCCTTAATAATTCTAGAATTTAATTTATAGAAAAGAAGTCATATTTGGTGAAACTCTAAATCTAAGGTTTGACCCTAAAAGGTGCATGATTTTTTATACACTTAATAAAATCTAACAATGAAACTCATATAGTAATTGATTCATTGTGTTTATATTTAATTTTAGAGATTTGGTAAAACCCTAAGGGGATTCACCACCTAGTGATGCAAATTAATGATAATGTCATTTCTGTAATCATAGGAACATGTAGATTATCATTTGCATGCTCTTTCTAAAGTTATTTTTAACTACCCAAGGAAAGTTGTCCATGATCTAACATTCTAAATGACTTTTAAGCACTCGTAAGAAGTTTTTCCTCATTCCAAATGTGCATTTTCTATGTTTTTATTCATAAATCATATTCTGTAATTTGTATGCAACAACAAGGTTGTCCATTTTGTGCCATACTATCATGTAGTAACTCAAGTATATCATTTCCCTTGATTTTTGCAATATTTTTCACTCTTTTATTGGAAAAAATGCTTATTTTATAGCTTGAAAAATAATTTCATAGTTTTTTATTTGTATTTTTGTTGTAGCTACTATCTATTCCATATTTCATTCATTCATTAATTATTTCTTAACCCACTCTATATAATGGTGATTGTTTCGTTAATGTTTCGTTGAATATTCTTAAAGAATCTTATCATTTGTTTGACACTGGTACATCTAATTACATATTGAGATATGTGTTGCTTGAAGTGAAATGTATTGTGCATACAATGCTATACTTTACAAGTTCATTTGAATAGATTGGGATACATCCCATGGCTTCAAGGAGCTAGCCTAAAGTGAAGGGAAGATTGCACTAAGGTGATAATGGCGTGTTTCCCAAGTCTGCTTACCCTTGCGGCACCACATGACTTTCATAAGTGTATTAATTTGGGTATGACCACTACAAACACAAGCTTTAAGAAAAAAGACTAAAAAATAAGACAAATCCACACAATATAATGTTTCTCCCAAAAAATGGCAAATAATTTTGGAAAAACTAGAGAGAAAGATAGGGTGCATTACCTTATAAGTTTACATATCTACTAAAATTATTTCTCAAATTTGTTGGAACAAAGAAAAACCACTAAAAATACCAAAGTATTTGTGGTAAAGAAAGTACAATACCTTGAAAGAAATGTGTATGGAAATAGGGCTAGAAAAAAATGCTTTCAAACAATGAATAGAAAGAAGGACAGTGTTACCCTAGAAGGGCACACACCTGCAAAAGATGCCCTTACATCCATTGAAAGTACTTAAAAATATGTCGTTGTCCAAAAAAGGTTGCAAATCCCTCATTTCAAACTTGAAACAACATGAAAACAATTTTGAAATAATAAAGATATTGTTAAACTATGTGAATACTTCAACAAACCCTGATCCAAAATAAAGCTTGAAAATTAAATATAACATAAAGAAAAGTGAATACATAAGCAAGATATATGGTGCATGTAAGAAAAAAATCAATCACTTAATAATCCTAGATGATATACAAATTATTCCTGAGGTGAGTATTTATATAAAACTAATGGGGTTATAGACCCACACAAATGCTTAGGTTGGCCTTGGCCTCCTAAAATGATATAAATTATGTTCACTAGGCTTATTATTAAACCATAAACTATTAACATAACAATGAGGTTTCTTAGCCATAATCAAGTAACCACAAGTGAAAATTTCCATCATTTCAACAACTAGATCATTAATCTGCATTTCAATTAAGTCTTATTAATGCAATTCGCTATAATTTCTCATTAATATAATAATAGCATAATACTATTTTTTAACACTTAAATTGTCCCATCTCAAAGACAACCTATGGGAGATTCCTTTCCCACTATGAGAGTTATGGATCCACTGTAAATACTTGGGTTGGTCTTGACCTCCTAGGAATAATCTAGACCATAAAATAATGCGATTTTTTAACATAATCAAATAACCCTAAATGAAAATTAACACCATTTAAACATTTAACAAATTGAAATACTTAATGAGCAGTCACTAATAAATATAATTCACAATAATTTCAAATTGAATACTATGAGAATAACATAACACTTTTTTGAACACTAAAATCGTCCCATCTTAAGCAGAACCTATTTCAGATGTTTTAACTTTTTGTCATACTTTTAATATGATCATTTCATGAAGAAAATTATTCACTATATGCAAAACATCATTATTTTGGCTTTGGATTTTTGCTCCTCCACGAAATGAAATTGTCTGCTGTTTTAATGAAATTCACCATGATTGTTCACGATGAAAAATAAAATATTCATCGTAGGCTCAAAAATGATTTTCAGTTCCTATGAACCAATTAACCATTGGAATCACTTTTAGGGTCTTTAAAATACTTCATGATAAAATGTGGTCGAGGTCAAATAACAACAAAATAAAAGAGAATTTTCATTACGGATATCGATATATAGGAATCACGATAATAAATGACAAAATACGACCTTCGAGTTGTCATTATTGTGCCTTCATGGAAAATTTAGTAACACTGATCACAATAATAATAAATCAGTGAGTGACAACACACTCGAAAAAAATTCTAACAATATGAAGCATGTCCATAGATGAAGTTTGTATCCACTCCCATGCCCTGTAAGCATAACTAATTCCTGATATTTGAACCTTCTATGCAAATTAGGCATACGATTTATCCGCATAGATGAATATTGACCACCAATGGTTGCATAAATGCTTATTGAATTGATATTGCAAAGGGGAGAATTTGGTGGAAAATAAATGATGCAACTCGTTTTGTGTCTGTCCCTAGCACGAACTTCCAATTCTACCCAAGTGAATTTTATCAACTAATTAGAAAGCTTAATTCAAAAGAAAATTATGATCACATTCATTCCATGAACTACAAAGATTTTTCCCCTCCAAAACTTCTGGGCCAAATTGATGGATAATGTCTATCAATTCATTAGTATTATGTGAGTTACAATAACAAGTGAACAATTAAAATTAAAGGAATGAGAAAATTATATAGGAATAACAGAGACACTTTTGAAGAAAACAAGGCATTTTCTAAACTAGTATATCAGAAAAAACATTCCACTTCAGGCACCATAACTAAGCGTTGCATAGGCACTTCTCTTAAAAGATAATAAACAATAGACTTTTACATATGAACTTCTCTTAAAAGTATAATAAATTGTAAAATGGAGGAAATACATCTAATGAGTACAAATATCTTCTACATTTGATAAATAGGAGTTCCTCGGGCATACTATTTCCCTTTCTGAAAGAAAAAATGTTAATGATATACAATAAAAGAATATTTATTCATTTTTTTAGTACAAAGCTAACAAAATATTAATTTCTTATGCTTTTCTTCCAAGGATTTATGATTTTTTTTTTTTTTTCTAGCACTGCTTGCAAAAAATGGCTCCACACATTTGTGCTTGAAGGTTTCATCTAGCATATTGTATATTGATATAAAATCCTTAGTAATTCTAGAATTTAATTTATAGCAAAAAAGTCATATTTGGTGAAACTCTAAAGCTAGGGCTTAACCCTAAAAGGTGCATAATTGTCTATAATGATAATTTAATACAATCTAGCAATGAAAGTCATCTAGTAAATGTTTCATTGTGTTTATATTTCATTTTAGAGATTTTGGTGAAACCCTAAGGGGATTCACCACCTAGTCATACAAATTAATGATAATTTCATATTTGTATATCATAGAAATATGTAGTTTATCATTTTCAGACTCTTTTTACATATATTTTTCATTACCCTAGGAAAGTATTCCATGATCTAACATTCTAAGTGGCTTTTAAGCACTTGTAAGAAGTTTTTCCTCTTTCCAAATGTGAATTTACTATGTTTTTATTCACAAATCATATTATGAAATTTGTACAAAACAACAAGGTTGTCCATTTTGTGACATATTATCATGTAGTAACTCGAGTATATCAGTTTCCCTTGGTTTATGCAAATATTATTTCACTCTTGTATTGGAAAAAGTACTTATCCTTTAGCTTAAAAGATGATTTCATAATGTTTGATTTGTATTTTTGTTGTAGCTAATATCTATTTCATATTTCATTCATTCATTAATTATCTCTTAACCCTCTATATATAATGGCGATTGATGCCCCATATTTTCATTGAATATTCTTAAAGCATCTTACCATTTGATTGGAAATAGTATATCTAATTACATATTGAGGTATGTGTTGCTTGAAGTGAAATGTATTGTGCGTACAATGATATACTTTACAAGTTCATTTCCATATATTGGGATACCACATGTTGACCCTTAAGAAACCAATTTCTAGGTTGTGGAGAAATTGTGCTTAAGACATTAAGTTTTGTTATGCATGTCACTTATTTGTATAATGTATCTTCATTTGAGAGGTCTGAAGGACCTGATCTTAAACCCTTAATATTTAGCTGATATGAAAGTATCAAGATCGCATGTGATGCTGAATATAAATGTTGTGTGAAGAACATTTTGAGAAATTAAACAATATGTTGTGTTTGACAGAAACTATTATCTGTAACTTAGAAGAAATATAGGGAAAGGAGTTTTAAATATGGGAGCGCTATTTTAAGGAAATTTAACTTTATTCACATAAGAAAACAAAGACCTGCAACTTCATTACCATATTTAAAGAGAGGAAGAGACATAATGACACATAATAGAGAAATTACAAAATCATACCCGACATTGAATGGAAAACTCCTGATTGTTTCATTAATCATCAATTTATCAAGTACAAAATAGTATAGTCTTCGGATTCTTCAAAATTTGGAGCCTTTCTTCTATAAGTTTCCCTCCTTTTATACATCATGAGACAGTTTGTAACTACCAAAATTGTCAAACTACTTAACTAATTTCTAACTGTCTAAAGTAAAAATTCATTTCAAAACATTACATTGGAGGGTAAAAGACACCTCATTTTCCTCAGAAAATAAGATAACATAAAGTAAAAAGGAATTAAACTATGATTGGTGATTGCTGATCAATGTTTGAATCTATGGCTTGAGTAGGTGGTCCTGCTGGTGTATCTTTTGTCTACTCTATCATCCATTCTTGCATTTTCTCCACAATGGTACATTTGACTTTGGTGCTTCTTCCAATTTGTTGAGTGCTATTTTTCATGCTATAATTCTACTATAAGTAGGATTATTTATAAACAAAGTCTTCACCATCCACAAAAGCTTAAAATCTTTATTAAGGTAATTCACAATAGTGGCTCCCTTCAATACTGTTGTCTTTTCATGAGTGTTGTCAAATTTTCTTTTTGCCTCAACTAGCAAAATCTCATATGTTTTCCATGGCAGCAAGTTTCCTTGTAGATCCCAACAAGAGGGAAGCCCAACTCTAACCCTTTTATCAAAAAGGATGTTAAACTTGGAAACTACTTCTTTTATCTCCTTTATCTTCTTCTCAGCAGTGTTTCTATAAATATTTCTGACAATTATCTTGTTAAATCTATTGCACATAACGTTTTGTCTGGAATGTCATGTTCCTTTAGTTCTGAAGCAGACTTAGAATTAATAAAATCTATCATTCTCTTTGCAAACTTTGATATGTCTAAATATTTTTGCTTATCTTGCATAAACACATTTTGCATGTCTCAAACAATTTCTTTCTCATCAGACATAATAACAAGGAACTCCCAGATGCTCTTGATAATTTCAATGATTTCATCCCTAGAATATCCCTGGCTTGAATTAAGGACATATTTCCCTTCATTTTCTCCTTCAGTCTTTTAATTTTCTCTTCAGCCCTTAGAAGATCTTCTCTATACTTCTTTGTGTTTTCCTTTTCCATTCTTGCTTCCTCTTCGCTCATATTCAATAGCTTACAGGCTGTTTCCAATTCCTTTTGTGCTTTCTTCACATCATGCTCAGCCATTTTTAACTCTGTTCCCAACTGTAATACCTGTGCTATTGGATCCTTTGTATTGGTTGGCATTACTATTGTACAGACATGAGTATCTACCCGTTCTTTCATCTTTTCCGAAGATTTTTTAAGTAAAGAAACTTCTCCCATTTTCTACAATACATCCTGTAATAGCTTCTCCTTTTCATTTTCAACTTTAGCGATCCCTGCAGCAATGGGATGCTCACCTATAGGAAGATTCAATTTCTTCTTTAAAACCCCAATATCTGACTTCAAAAATTGTAACAATTTTTGTATTGCAGGTTGATCATTAGGGTTGACACCTATTTTTACAATAATCTTCTTTAATTCATCTACTTGGGCATTCAGAGCCCTGGAGTTGGCTTTCTCCAACTTTAATTTTTGAATTACCTTATTTAACATTTTCTTTGATTTAATAGTAGTTGCATTTGTTTTATCTAAATCATTGACAATCAATTGCCCACTTTGCATGTGCAAATTGATCTTGTCAAGCATTGGAAGCTTATGAGTATCAATAGTCAAATTAACAGTTTTGAAATTACTAATGGACCCAACTGACATTTTAGTAGGATGAGAGAAAGCAATTTTAAGTTGACTTTTCTCCAAATCCATTGTAGATAACAATATGGTTTACTCAGGAACAACTTGAGACTCAACTTGAGCCTACATATTTAACTTCACTTTCTGGTTTCTCTCATCTATTTGAGCAAACATACTTTAAATCAAAGGAACCTGATCATGAACAGGCTTTCTAGAGGATGGAGAAGCTGGTACACACTCTGTTTCTCCTAATTGGATTACTAAACCAGGTTGTGTTGAAGACATTGCATCTAGAAGTTTAGTCCTTTTTGCTGCTTCTGATTCTTCTTCATCCAAATCAATAACACCTTCTCTAGCCCTCTTGACACCTTTTTCTAAAATACTAGGGGTTTCAATCTCTGTCTCCTGGGTGTTCTGTAAGCCTCCATTTTCCATTTTCTCTGTTTCTGGTCTACTCTCATGCACAAAGGCTAAATATCCATTCTCTAACCTCCTCTTTGAAATAATTTGATGAAGGTCATAAGCCCACTCAACCACCTGTAAAAGACACATGTCATTCAATAATTTCTCGACCTCTTGAGCAACTTGTCTAGTGTTTACAATGAAGGGCCCTAGTGCTTTGGAAAATTTAAAGAAATAGCCTTCTTCATGGGAACAAAATGAACTTCATCCACATTCAAGCTCTGCCTGATAAATTCAAGAGAAAAGAGCCTCATTGACACAAATTTCAGTAACCTATATGGTCTAATAGAGGCTCCATAAGGCCTGATCTCTGCATGTTCTTGAAATGTGAACCAGTCTCCACACCTCACATCTTTACTCAATTGAGGGAATTCTTGAGCTTTAGGAAGAAATGCTGGGGGAAAGGTTCCATTCAAGATCTTGTAGGCCACTGGAAGGAATAAAGAAGTGAATTCAAACAAGCCACCATCTCATGGATCACCCATCATCAGGTCTATCTAGAATACCACTGACTACTTCTTTTTATTTATGTCAACAATATTTAGTTCCAACCCTGTAAAAGGTTCAACATTCTGGTACAGAAATAAATAAGTAATAACTGAAGGAAACTTAAAGGACCCGTTAAGAGGAAAAGTCATGAATTGAGTATTGATAGTGTCTACCCAAAATGTTGGAATGTATAGTACTACTTCAGGTTTCATCATTAAAGAGAAAAATCCCAGCACTACTTTATCAACCTGCCTGGAGTCTTCCTTCCCCAGAATCTTAGAAGTTACTTGCAAGACTGGTCTTATATCTACTGCAAAAATGTCTAAAGAGAACAAATTTCCATCTAGAGAGAATTGTCCAAATTTAGGAGCTATAAATGAGGTAGCATAAGAAAACTCCTGGGATGATAGGTTATCATAATATGAGACTAAAGACTCTTCAGTAAAGGTGGTGTAAGTTCCAGATACAGGGTAATTCAAAGCTTGGTGAATTAATTGAGAGGTTACTTGGAAAACACTCTCCCCAGACTGATTCATTACAAAAAACCTATTGGGGTACATTGTTGAGGCTAACCACTAAATGAATTCAGGGAACTAGTGAGTCTTTGGGACAAACACTACTAAAACACTTGACCTAAACATTTCCATGAATATAGAGGACTTTTTATGGCTCAGAGTGACTTCTTGATATAGAGAAAGGGGATTAATTGTGCAGAGGGTATAGTTGCTGACTCAAAATGTTGAACTGGAGGTGAGGTTGCTCAACACCGAAAGAAAATGTCTAATGCAATGGGGTTTTTTAATTTTCTTTTATATATTGTAAGCAAAACAGAGGGAAGCCTGCAATTAATGTAACGAATTAATGGAGTGGTGGATGAGATGACGGGGTACAGTGGGAGGTGGACGGTAATGAATGGGAGTGACGGTTGGCATGGAGGAGGTGAGGTGGAGTGAAACAGTGTGGGTGGCCCACTGCTAGGGTAGGAAGTGTATGGGAGGTTCATCAGGCTTGAACCCCACGGCGATCACGGTCCGTAAATCTTGGTCAACCATGTTGACATCATGGTCAACTGCAGGGGTTGAGATTAAATTATAATCCGTTCTCATTGTTCCCCCGCAGAGTACTTTTCTCTCCTCCTGAACTATTGTTTGATCACACTTCATAGAACCATTCGAGTTTTAGCAGATGGGTCAGGCCCACTTTATATTTCCTTGAATGTCGTTGATAAAATAAATCAAATCACTACTTCAGACTATCAAATTCTCTTTTGATTTTTCAAAACTTTAGACATAATATTTTTATTTTTATTTTTGTGATAATATTAAAAAATTCAAATGACAATGGATGATACAACACCACACATGGCTTCAAGGAGCTAGCCTAAAGTGAAGGGGAGATTGCACTAAGGCAAAAATGGTGTGTTTCTCCAGTGTGCTTACCCTTGCAGCACCACATGACTTTCATAAGGGTATTAATTTGGGTGCTACCACTACCAACACGAGCTTTAAGAAATAAGACAAATCCACACAATATAATGTTTCTCCCAAAAAACAACAATGAATTTTGGCAAAAATAGAGAGAAAGATAGGGTAAAGAAGGCACAAAACCTTAAAAGAATTGTGTATGGAATAGGGCTAGAAAATAATATTTTCACACAATGAATAGAAAAAAGGATAATGTTACCCTAAAAGTGCACACATCTGCAACAAATTCCCTTATATCCATTGAAAACCCTTACAAATATGTTGTTGTCAAAGAAAAAGTTTCAAATCCCTCATTTCGAACCTTAAGCAACCTAAAAAAAATTCTAGATAGGGAAGCAAGAGTCCAAAGTAGATTTGATACCCTTTTGAAATGATAATGATATTGTTAAACTGCGTGAATACTTCAACAAACTCTAATCCAACATAAATCCTAAAAAATAAATATAACATAAAGAAAAGTGAACACATAAATAAGAGATATGGTGCATGTAAGAAAAAAACTCAATCACTTAAGAATCCTAGATGATATACAAATTATTCTTGAGGTGAGTATTTATATACAAAAATTGGTGTTATAGACCCACACAAATTATTAGGTTGACCTTGGCCTCCTAAAATGATTGAGCCGAGAGGCTCATTCTACAACCCAGTATGATGTGTAACCCTGTTTTTCCATCATCAAAGTTGAAATTTTGCTCATGTCGGCTCAAGTAAAAATTTTAAAAGATCTAAAAATTAAAAAAATAAATAACTATACGAAACATTTAAATAATGTCGGCTCATAAAAAAAATTGCACGTGAAGAAATTGGATCCTTCTCCGTTCATGTTAGATCTGTATTTAAGATGGATCTATGCTGGTATAAAATATGTTCCTAAGGTTCATTATTAAACCATAAGCTATTAACACAATAATGAGGTTGCTTAGCCATGATCAAGTAACCACAACTAAACATTACCATCATTTCAACAACTAGATCCTTAAATTTCATTTCAATTAACTCTAATTAATGCAATTCACTATAATTTCTCATTAATATAATAATAACATAATACTCTTTTAACTCTTAAATTGTCCCATCTCAAAGAGAATTTATGGTAGATGCATCTCCCCACTATGAGAGTTATGGACCCAGTATAAATACTTAGGTTGGTCTTGACCTCCTATGAATAATCTAAACCCTAAAATAATGTGATTTTTTAACTATAATCAAATAACCACAAATGAAAATAACCATCATTTAAACATTTAAATAATTGAAAACTTAATGTGTAGTCACTAACTAATGTAATTTACTATAACTTCAGATTGATTAATATGAGATTAACATAACACTTTTTTAACACTAAAATTTCCCCATCTTAAGAAAAACCTATTATAGATGCTTTAGCAGGCTCAAAAATTTTTCTCATACTTTTAATATAACAATTTCGTGAAGAGAAATATTTACTATATGCAAAACCTCCCTAGTTTGGCCTTGGATTTTTTCTCGTACATGAAACGCAATTGTCTGCAGTTTCAATGAAATTCACCACGCATGTTCACGATGAAAAATAAAATATTCATCACAGGCTCAAAAATGATTTTCGGTGCCTACCAACCATTTAACCATTTGAATCACTTTCAGGGTCTTCAAAGTAATTCATGAAAAAATGTGGTTGAGGTCAACTCACAACAAAAGAAAAGAGAGTTTTCATTTTGGATATCAATGTAGAGAAATCAAGATAAAAAATGACAATACTACCTACAAGTTGTCATTATTGCATCTTGATGGAAAATTTAGTAGCATTGATAACAATAATAATACAACATTCCATAGATGAAGTCTATATCCACTCCTATGCCCTGTAAGCATAACTAACTCCTGATATTTGAACCTTCTATGAATATTAGACATCTAATTTATCTTCTTAGATGAATATTGACCACTGATGGTTGCATAAATGCTTGTTGAATTGATAGTGAAAAGGGGAGAACTGTCTGGAAAATAAATGATTCAACTTGTTTTGTGCATCCATCGCTAGCACCAGCTTCCAATCCTGACCAAGTGCATTTTATCAACTCATTAGAAAACTTAATTTAAAAGAAAATTATGAACATCACATGCATGTCATGAACTACAACGAGTTGTCCACTGTAATTGAGCGTTAAATATGATCTTCTCTTTAAAATATAATAAACTGTAGACTATTACTTATGAGTTTCTCTTAAAAGTCTAATAAACTGTAAAATGAAGGAAAGGCATCTAATGAGTACAAATATATTCTACATCTGGTAAATAGAAGTTCCTCGAGCATACTGTTTCCCTTTATGAAAGAAAAAATGCTAATGATATACAATCAAAAAATATTTATTCAGTTTTTTAGTACAAAACTAACAAAATATTCATTTCCTATGCTTTTTTTCCAAGGGTTTATGATAAAAAATATATTTCTAACCCAACTTGTGAAAATAGTTACACACATTTGTGCTTCAAGCTTTTATCTAACATATAGTAGATTTATTTAAAGTCCTTAATAATTCTGGAATTTAATTTATAGCAAAAAAATTCTTAATTGGTGAAACTCTAAAGCTAGGATTTAGCCCTAAAAGGTGCATGATTTTTTATAAAGCCCATTTAGTACAATCTAACAATGAAATTCATCTAGTAAGTGCTTCATCATGTTTATATTTCATTTTGGATATTTTGGTGAAACCATAATGGAATTCACCACCTAGTCAAACAAATTAATGATAATGTCATATTTGTATATCAAAGGAACATGTAGTTTATCATTTCTAGGATATTTTTACATGTGCTTTTCATTACCCTAGGAAAGTAGTCCATGATCTAACATTCTAAGTGACTTTTAAGCACTCTTAAGAAGTTTTTCCTCATTGAAAATTTGCATTTTCTATGTTTTTATTCATAAATCATATCCTAGAATTTGTACACAGCGACAATGTTGTGCATTTTGTGGCATATTATCATGCAACAACTCAAGTACATAACTTTCCCGATTTATGCAATATTAATTCACTCTTGTATTGGAAAAAATACTTACTCTTTAGCTTGAAAAATGATTTCATAGTGTTTGATTTGTATTTTTGTTGTAGCTAATTTCATATTCCATTCATTCATTAATTATCTCTTAACCCTCTATATATAATATTGATTGATGCCCTAGCTTTTCATTGAATATTCTTAAATCATCTTTTCATTTGATTGGAACTGGTATATCTAATTACATATTGACATATGTGTTTCTTGAAGTGAAATGTATTGTGTATACAATGATATGCTTTACAAGTTCATTTCCATATATTCGGATACCTCCCATGGCTTCAAGGATCTATCCTAAAGTGAAGGGGAGACTGCACTAAGGGGAAAATGGCGTGTTTCCCAAGTGTGCTTACCCTTGCGGCACCAAACAACTTTCATAAGGGTATTAATTTGGGTGCTACAACTACCGACAAAAGCTTTAAGAAAAGACCCTAAAAAATAAGGCAAATCCACACAAAGAAAAAATAGAGAGACATATAGGGTAGTTACCTTATAATTGTACATATATACTGAAAGTTTTTCTCAAATATGTTGGAAAAAACAAAAACCACTAAAACGATGAAATTATTTGTGGTAAAGAAGGTACAAAACCTTAAAAGAATTTTGTATGGAAATAGGGTTAGAAAACAATATTTTCAAATAATGAATAGAATAAAGGAGAATGTTACCCTTAAAGGGCACACATCTGCAAAAGATTCTCTTATATCAATTGAAAAACCTTACAAATATTTTGTTGTCCAAAAAAGAGTATCAAATCCCTTATTTCAAACTTGAAACAACCATAAAACAATTTTGGAAAGAGAAGCAAGAGTCCACACTAGCTTTGATACCCCTTTGAAAAGATAAAGATATTGTTAAACTGTGTGAATACTTCAACAAACTCTAATCCAACATAAATCCTGAAAAAGAAATATAACATAAGAAAAGTGAACACATGAACAGGATATATGGTGCATGTACGCAAAAAAAACAATCACATAAGAATCCTAGAGATATACAAATTAATCCTGGGTGAGTATTTATATACAACTAATGGGGTTACAGTCCCACATAAATGCTTAGGTTGGCCTTGGCCTCCTAAAATGATATAAAATATGTTCACTAGGTTGATTATTACACCATAAATTATTAACACAATAATGACGTTGTCTAGCCATAATCAAATAACCACCGGTGAAGATTACCATCATTTCAACAACTAAATCCTTAATCTGCATTTCAATTAACTCTTGTTAATGTAGTTCACTATAATTTTTCATTAATATAATAACAACCTAATACTCTTTTTTAACACTTAAATTGTCTCATCTCAAATAGAACCTATGGTAGATGGTGTTCCCCACTAGGAGAGCTATGGATCCACTATAAATACCTAGGTTGGTATTGACCTCCTAGGAATAATCTAAACCATAAAATGATGTGATTTTTTAAAATATAATCAAATAACCACAAATGAAAATTACCATCATTTAAACATTTAAATAATTGAAATACTTAATGTGCAGGCACTAATTAATACAATTCACTATAATTTCATATTGATTAATATGAGAATAACATAACACTTTTTTTAAACGCTAAAATTGTCCCATCTTAAGCATAACCTATTTTAGATGCTTTAGTAGGCTCAAAACTTTTTGTCATACTTTTAATATGACCATTTCATGAAGAAAATTATTTACTATATACAAAACCTCTCCTAGTTTTACATTGGCATTTTTCTCCTCCATGAAACAAAATTGCCTACAATTTCAATGAAATTCACCACCAATGTTCACAATGAAAAACAAAATATTCATTGCAGGCCCAAAAACGATTCTTGGTTCCTACTAACAATTTAACCATTGGAATCACTTTCAGGGTCTTTAAAGTAATTCATGATAAAATGTGGTTGAGGTCAACTCACAACAACAACAAAAAGAGAATTTTCATTTTAGATATCAATATACGGGAATAAAGATAAGATATGAAAAAATATGACCTTCGAGTTGTCATTATTTCACCTTGATGGAAAATTTAGTAGCACCGATCACAATAACAATACAATAGTGAGTGACGACACACTCAACAAAAATTATAACAATATGAAGAATGTCCGTAGATGAAGTCAGTATCCACTGTCATGCCCTGTAAGCATAACTAACTCTTGATATTTGACCCTTCTATGCAGATTAGGGATACAATTCATCTTCGTAGATAAATATTGACCACTAATGGTTGCATAGATGCTTGTTGAATAGATACTGAAAAGGGGAGAATTGGGTGGAAAATAAATGATGCAACTCGTTTTGTGCATCCATCACTAGCACCATCTTCCAATCCTGCCCAAGTGCATTTTATCAACTCATTAGAAAGCTTAATTCAAGAGAAAATTATGGACATCACATGCATGCCATGAACTGCAACAAGTTGTCCCCTCCCAAAATTTTGGGCTAAACAGATGGATAACGCCTATCAATTCACTAGCATTACATGAGCTACAATAATAAGTGAACAATTAGAACTAAAAGGAATGAGAAAATTATATAGGAATAGCAAAGACACTTTTGAAGAAAATAATGCATTTTCCAAACTAGTCTATGAGCAAAAACTTCCACTTCAGGCACCGTAACTGAGCATTACATATGAGTTTCTCCTAAAGTATAATAAATTGTAGACTATTACATATGAGTTTCTCTTAAAAGTATAATAAATTTTAAAATGGAGGAAATACATCTAATGAGTATAAATAACTACTAAATCTAATAAATAGGAGTTCCTCATGCATATTGTTTCCCTTTTTAAAAGAAAAATGTAAAAGATATACAACCAAAAAATATTTATTCTTTTTTTTAGTACAAAGCTAACAAAATAGTTATTTCCTATGCTTTTTTTCCAAGGGTTTATAATTTTGTTTTTTATTTCTAACCCTACTTACAAAAATAGCTCCACATATTTGTGTTTGAATGTTTTATCTAGCATATTGTAGATTAACGTCCTTAATAATTCTGGAAATTAATTTATAGCAAGAAAATTCATATTTTACAAAACTCTAAAGCTAGGGTTTAACCCTAAATGGTGCATGATTGTTTATAAAGCTCATTTAATACAATCTAACAATGAAATTCATTTAATAAGTGCTTCATTGTGTCTATATTTCATTTCAAAGATTTTGGTGAAACCCTAAGGGGGTTCAACACCTAGTCATACAAATTAATGATAATGTCATATTTGTATATTATTAGAACATGTATTTTATTATTGTCAGGCTCTTTTTACATGTATTTTTCATTACCCTAGGAAAGTAGTCCATGATCTAACATTATAAGTGACTTTTAAGCACTCGTAAGAAGTTTTTCCTCATTCCAAATGTGCATTTTCTATGTTTTTATTCATAAATCATATTCTAGAATTTGTAAACAAAAGAAGGTTGTTCATTTCGTGGCATACTATCATGCAGTAACTCAAGTATATCATTTTCCTTTGATTTATGTAATATTATTTCCCTCTTGTATTGGAAAAAGTACTTAGCTTCAAAAATGGTTTCATAGTGTTTTATTTGTATTTTTGTCGTAGCTAATATCTATTTCATATTTCATTCATTCATTAATTATCTCTTAACCCCTTTGATTTAATGGTGATTGATGCCTTAACTTTTCATTGAATATTCTTAAATCATCTTATCATTTGATTGGCACCAATATGTCTATTTACATATTGAGGTATGTGTTACTTGAAGTGAAATATATTGTCCATAACAATCTAAACCTCGAAATGAGAATTGTAAACTCAAAACGTGAACTCTAGCCAAAAAACATAAAAAAACAACAGCCTAAAAACGAAAAATGTTGATGTTGGAGTATTGAAACACTGGAAAATCTTACGATTTTGACAATTTTTCAATCATGACATTATGAACAAGAATTTATGACTAATTTTTTCTTTAAAAATGAACACATGAATGAGAGAGTCATTAAACCAAGAGTAGTTTCTTTTTTAAATGTTAAAAATATGTCGACTTGAAAATCTTAGCCTAAGACAACTTAGCACATTGCAAAAAAAATAAAAGTCAACTATCAAATTGACACAGTGTAGGCCAACTCGACCCACTATAATGAAAACTTAAATATCAACCATGAAATCGATATATTGTGAGGGTAGACTCGTTCCTTTATAACAAAAAATTTAAAAGCAACTATCAATTTGACACATAATGAGATCGGGTCACTAGTCGAGGATCGACATGGACCCTGTAGGAAAAATAAAATAAAACAGTATAATAAATAAATAAAAATGAAAAAATACAAAAGAAAACAAAAATTAAACTTGAAAAAATTAGAAATAATAATATAATAAGTAAATAAAATAATATATTTTAAACATAAAAAATAAAAAGAAAAAAAAAAAGACATCACAAACAAATAAAACAAAAACAAAACATGGGAAACATATAAATAAAACGTATTTTTTTTAAAATAATAATAATAAGTACAACAATATATATTTAGAACAAAAAAATTAAAAACATGGCAAAAGATAAATATAGAAAACAAAAAATAAATAAACATTAAATAAATGTCCTAGGAAAATTAAACATAAAAAATAATAAAATTAATAAATAAATAAATGAAAACAAAAAACAAAATATTAAAAACTATAAAAAAATACAAAAAGGAATATTAACAAGACTTAATAAAAAATAAATTAATTAATTAAAAACCATTAAAACTAAATTAAAACATTAAAAAAAAACACAGGAAACATATATATTAAAAAACATAGAACAAAAATACTTCAAAAAAAAAAAAATCCATAATTAATAAAAAAAAAATTTAAAACATACTTAGAAAAAATTTCTAAAAAGACTTTAAAAAAAATTAAAATTGAAGGCCCTGGGCTTGGGAGACAGATTCTCAAGATTAGCTTTCCAAGCCCACAACCACCAGCCAGCGCAGCAGCTAGGCCACCATGGGCCTGCTTGGTCAATTCTCGCAATCGGCTCGACATGGCCGGCCGTTGGGCTGCTCAGGCCACCCTAGGCCTGCCTGGGAATTGTCTAGGGTCAGGGTGGCCTGACCACTGGGCTAGCCTACGGTGGGCTTGGCAAGCCAATTCCGAGGATTGACCTACCAAGCCTAGGGCCTCTAATTTATGTTTTAAGCCTTTTTAGTAAAAAAAAAAAAAAATCTCCAGTATGTTTTTCATTTTTAATTTTTCAATTTTTTTATTAATTATGGTTATTTTTTTTAATTTGAAATTTTTATGGATTTTTTGTTTATTATAATTTTTAATGTTTTTAATTTAATTTTAGCAATGTTTTTATTTTTTTTATTTTTTTTTAAATTGTTTTAATTTTTTTTTGGTTAATCTTTTAGTTAGTTAGTTTCTCTTTTTTTTGTCTTTTTTGTATTGTTTTTAAGTAATCAACATTTAAAAAAACATAAATAAGACAACTAGAAAATTTGTTAAGAAATCAACATTTAAAAAACAATTCTGAATAATTAGAAAATTTAAAGTGGCCAAAATAAGCCCTCTAAAAAAAAGGGTTGATGTTGCATCAACATGTTTCAAAACCAGCATGAAAATCACTAACATTTAAAAACAATATTTATACTTGATACATGAGAAAATTTAAAGTGTTAAAAATATGCTCCAAAAAAAAGTGTATTATGAACCAACGCTTTTCAAAATTGGATGGTCTTTTGCTACCTCAAAAGAAAGGGTAATTGTACCAGTTCTCGTTTCAAAGTTTACATTGTTCCATACAATGATATACTTTACAAGTTCATTTCCATAAACTGGGATACCTCCAATGGCTTCAAGGAGCTAGCCTAAAGTGAAGGGGAGATTGCACCAAGGCGACAATGGTGTGTTTCCCAAGTGTGCTTACCCTTGCGGCACCACATGAATGTTGGCATTATGACATAGTTTTGGCACAAGTTTGGCTTGATGACATAAGTGTTGTCCTTGATGGCAACTCACTCAAGTATCAGATCACAAGTCCAGGCTCTCAAAATAGTATAAAATGAGATACCCACAGGTCCCTGTTCACAAAGGTGCGGACATCGGTAGGTTCCGCAGATGCGTCGATCAAAAGGTGCGAACATATTCGCAGGTGTACTGAACAAAAAGTGCGGACATAAAGTACATGCACTTTCATGCAGAGAAAAACGCGTGCACGTGGGAAATGTTATGGTTGGTCCATGGTATTTAGTCCAACATTTTTGATCCTATGGTTTTGGTCCGTGGTTTTGCATCTAAAGTATTGAACCCAAGTTTTGGGTCCATAATATTAGATCTCTATGGTTTTGGACCATGGTTTGAGTAAGGCCTAGTCTATAAAAGGAAAGAAGATCATTTGGCTGAGTACGGACGTGTTGAATATCTTAAGAAGAGCAAGATCTGAAATATTGGCGATCGGTTTGAGTTATAGCTAGACCTAAATCAAGGAGAAACCTGAGCATTACAAGATGGATCTACTCATGGATTGAGATCTCTTTTGCGCATGATCGGATCTATAAATCTGATAGTCTGGGTTATAATTGAAGTCTGATAAATTTCTATACCCGCGGTTCTGCGAGCTAGACATAGCGCAGGTGTGGAGACCCGCAGACTAGACACAACGCAGGTGCGGAGAGTCACAGGCTAAACATAGCGCAGACGAGGATATACACAGGGTTGACACAGCATAGACGCAGATACCCGCAAGCTCGACAGCGCATGTGCGGATGCCCGCAGGCTCGACACAGCGGAGGTGCGAATACCCGCAGGTTTCTATTGGTGAAGTTGCGGACTTTTCTTGAAATATGTTTTAGCTTCTTTTGTCTATTACTACAGTGTTCAGGGTTCTGAATTGGTGTCTGGTTGCTATATGCTGAGAAATTATTGATTCAATATTTGTACAAGGAAGTTGGTTGATTGCAGATCTATTTGATGTTTGATATTCATGAATCCAGTCTGAAAATTTATGAAACATGGTCCCTGGAAGAAAAGAGAAGGTTGAAGCCTTCAGCAGGTCAGCGCCTACGTACTAGTACATCAGCTAGTACAAGAGCTAAGGGGGTAATAGTTCCCTTCCAGTAGCAGCTGGAAAACGAGTAAAGGTTGGAGCATTTCAGTAGGCCAGCACCTACGTACTAGTAAATGGATCAGCTAGTACAAGAGCTAAGGGGGTTGTAGCTCCCTTCCAGGAGAGTCTGGAGAATGAGAGAAGTGTTAGCATTATGATTCTGGTTTGGCTGTATGGTACAGGTGTTATACTTGATGGCGACTCACTCTTGTGGCTGATCTCAGTTCAGGCACTCAAAATCATGGAAATTAAGATACCCACTGGTAATCCTAGAAGAAGTTGCGGACCTGCAGGTGCGCAGACCAAGGAGTGCATGCATGTACGCAGGTGATACGTTCAGAAGGTGCGGACCCCAGTTTCACTCTCTCCAATGCATAAAAGCGTGTGCACGTGGGAATCTTCATGAATGGTTCATGGTATTAGTCCCACAATTTTTGATCAAATGGTTTTTGTCCATGGTATTACATCCAAAAGTGTTGATCCCAAGTATTGGGTTCATGGTATTGTGTTATTATGGTTTTGGACCATGGTATTGAGAAGGGCTTTCCTATAAAAAGGAAAGGAGATCCCTTGGCCACATACTTATGAAATTTGAATATCTTAAGATCTGAAATTTTGGGTGATTGGTTTTAAAAGCTAGATCTAAATCAAGGAGATAACTTAAGGTGAATCTATTGACATGTCATGATCTCTCTGGTGCATGAACAAATCTATGGATCTGACTGACTGTGGCACATTAGAGGACTTTAAATTTGGCCCTAATCAGAAGTCCGCAGGCGATCCAAAGGCGTCGTGCGGGGGTACGCAACTCAGTAAAAGGCTCAGTGCGGGAGTACGTTGCGAAGCCAAAGGTGCAGTGTGGGGTACGCAGCGCAGGAGAAGGCATAGTGCGGGGCGCACGCAGTACAAAAAAGGGTGAAGTGTGAGGCACGCAAGCAAGAAGAAGGCACAGTGCGGATGTACGCTGCAAGTCAGAAGTAAAGGTGCAGATCTGAAGAAAAGTACGCAGAGCAGAAGAAAAACCAGTGCGGATCTGTGCAGTTCAGTCTCAGAGGAGCTGTGGATATATGTAGGCCCCTGTTGGTGAAGTTGCGGTCTTATCTTGAAACATTTGTTGATTGTCTTTTATCTATTGCAGCAGAGTTCTGGGTTTAGATTTCTGGTATTACTTTTCTATTTACAGCATTCTGAAGAGTTGGGTGATTCATTGGTTCATTGTATAAGGAGATTGGGTGATTTACATGTACTTGATGATTATTTGATATGCATGGATCCAGTTTGAAAATTAATGAAACGTGGTCCATAAAGAAGTAAAAAAGCTAAGGGGGTTGTAGCTCCCTTCCAGGAGAGACTGGAAAACAAGAGAGAGTTGTAGCTCTCTGCAGGTTGCAGCCTGCGTACTGGTAAAGGACTGCACCAATACAAAATCATT
>APFE030496618.1:121411-144291 GCA_000404065.3 Pinus taeda
TCTACAGCTGAAGCAGAATATGTAGCTGCTGCATCTTGCTGCACACAACTCCTTTGGATGATGCAAACATTGCAAGACCTTCAAATCACTTGTACTCCACCTATTTCCATTTTCTGTGATAATACAAGTGCAATCAGTATTTCAAATAATCATGTCATGCATTCAAAGACTAAGCACATACCTATCAAGTATCATTTTCTCCGGGAACAAGTGCTTGAACAAAAGGTCAAGTTGGAGTATGTTCCATCTAAGGAACAAGTTGTTGATATAATCACCAAACCACTGCCCAGGGATACATTTGAATACCTCAGACAGAAGCTGGGGGTAGTTGATGCAGCATCTTGCTGTTGAATCTTGTCTATTTTCAGAGATTAATGGTTGTACGCGAGTTTCAGGTGGATAATCCGCGTACATACGTCGGTTTATATGGGTACAATCGCGTATATGCTGGTTTGAAGAAAAGCAGTGGGGCCGGACTCAGGATGAAAACAGTCTGTCATGGGTCTAACAGAGATCATCTGTCACAGGTTCAGGGGGAGCATATATTCTTCTAATAATGCATTGTTGGCATTATCTTAGAAATTCTTAGATCTTTTTCACAGTTGTTTTGGTTTCAGGAAGAGTAGGTGCAAAGAGAAATCATGGTTGTTGATCTGATTGATGATTGACAGATGTTGTTGATATTGGTTGTCAATAACTATCAGTCTTGTTGTAGATATTTCATCTCTATGTCTTTTCTTATCAAGGTCATGTAACGGCCTATCTTGGTTTCTCCACTATGCCTAGGATGGATGAATGTTCTTGTTTTATCATGTGTAAATTCTTGATGTATCCTCACCTAGTTGGGTTGATGAGTCAAATTCCCACTTGGTTGGGAAATGGATGTATGTATGAGTCTTTGGTGGTAGGAAGGTCATATATATTATAAAGTCATGTTTCTTTCAAACTTTGCCTACAATCAGGGGCAGCTTGGACAGCACAGCAGAGCAGAGATTTCAGCATGTACTCAGGGGGAGCATAACCCTTTGCCCTTGATGTCAAAGGGGGGGGAAAGACCTTGAGTGATTTGGGTTGCCATCAAGTCCAAAGGGGGAGATTGTTGGCATTATGACACAGTTTTGGCACAGGTTTGGCTTGATAACATAAGTATTGTCCTTGATGGCAACTCACTCAAGTAGTAGATCACAAGTTTAGGCTCTCAAAATAGTAGAAAATTAGATACCCGCAGGTCCCTGTTCACAAAGGTGCGGACATCGGCAGGTTCCGCAGGTGCACCGATCAAAAGGTGCGGACATATTTGCAGGTGTACTGAACAAAAAGTGCAGACGTAAAGTACACGCACTTTCATGCAGAGAAAAACGCGCGCACGTGGGAAATCTTATGGTTGGTCCATGGTATTTAGTCCGACATTTTTTATTCTATGGTTTTGGTCCATGGTTTTGCATCTAAAGTATTGAACCCAGGTTTTGGGTCCATAGTATTGGATCTCTATGGTTTTGGACCATGATTTGAGTAAGACCTAGTCTATAAAAAGGAAAGGAGATCATTTGGCTGAGTATAGACGTGTTGAATATCTTAAGAAGAGCAAGATCTGAAATACTGGTGATCAGTTGGTGAGTTATAGCTGGACCTGAATCAAGGAGAAACTTGAGCATTACAAGATCGATCTACTAATGGATCAAGATCTCTTTTGCGCATGATCAGATCTGTAAATCTGATAGTCTGGGTTATAATTGAAGTCTGATAAATTTCTATACCCGCAAGTCTGCGGGCTAGACACAGCGCAGGTGCAGAGACTTGCAGGCTAGCCACAGCACAGGTGCGGAGACCCACAAGCTAGACACAGCGCAGGTGTGGAGACCCACAGGCTAGACACAGCTCAGGTGCGGAGACTCTCAAGCTAGACACAACGTAGACGCGGATATACGCAGGGTTGACACAACGCAGACGCAGATACCCGTACGCTCGACAGCATAGGTGCGGATACCCGCAGGCTCGACACAGCAGAGGTGCAGATACCCACAGGTTTCTATTGCTGAAGTTGCGGACTTTTCTTGAAATATGTTTTAGCTACTTTTGTCTATTATTGCAGTGTTCAGGGTTCTGAATCGGTGTCTGGTTGCTATATGCTAAGAAATTATTGATTCAGTATTTGTATAAGGAAGTTGGTTGATTGCAGATCTATTTGATGTTTGATATTCATGGATCCAGTCTGAAAAATTATGAAACGTGGTCCCTGGAAGAAAAGAGAAGGTTGAAGCCTTCAGTAGGTCAGCACCTACGTACTAGTACATCAGCTAGTACAAGAGATAAAGGGGTAATAGTTCCCTTCCAGTAGCAGCTGAAAAACGAGTAAAGGTTGGAGCATTTCAGTAGGCCAGCACCTACGTACTAGTAAATGGATCAGCTAGTACAAGAGCTAAGGGGATTGTAGCTCCCTTCTCGAAGAGTTTGAGAATGAGAGAAGTTTGTAGCCTTCTACAGGTAGAAGCCTACGTACTGGTATAAGACTACACCAGTACAGAACCATTGTAAAAGAAGTTTCTTATTAAAAAGAAGATTGAGACAACTTGCAGCAGGTGGTTTTCACCCACATTGGGTTTCCACATTACATCATGGTGTTCATGTGTGCTTCTTGTGTGTGATGATCTATTCTATTTTACTACTCCTGTTTAATGTTCATATGGTTAATAATGTTCTGATGCACTCATTAAGTATCAACTAACTGAATCACAAGTTTACTGGATATACGCTTGTTGCATTACACACAGTTGTGTATACACGTGGTTTGCCTTAACTAAAGTAGCGTATATGAATCTTAATATGGAAATGAAAAATTTATATTGATTTGATAATACCGATTCACCCCCCCTCTCAGTATTATTTCCAACAATGAATTTCATAAGGGTATTAATTTGGGTGCTAATACTACAACCACAAGATTTAAGAAAACAATCCTAAAAAAGAAGACAAATCCACATGATATAATGTTTCTCCCAAAAAACAACAATGAATTTATGCAAAAACAGAGAGAAAGATAGGGTAAAGAAGGTATAAGACCTTAAAAGATTTGTGTATGAAAATAAGGCTAGGAAACAATATTTTCAAACAATGAATATAAGCAAAGAGAATGTTACCCTAAAAGGGCACACATATGCAAAATATGCCCTTATATCCATTGAAAAACCTTACAAATATGTTGTTGTCCAAAAAAAAGTTGAAAATCCCTCATTTCAAACTTGAAACAACTTGAAAACGATTTTGGATAGGGAAGCAAGAGTCCACACTAGCTTTGATACCCTTTTGAAATGATAAATATATTGTTAAACTACCTGAATACTTCAACAAACTCTAATCTAATATAAAGCTTAAAAAATAAATATAACATAAAGAAAAATAAACACATAAACAAGAGATATTATGCATGTAAGGAAAAAAAATCAATCACTTAAGAATCCTAGATGATATAAAATTAGTTATGTGGTGAGTATTTATATACAACTAATGGGGTGATAGACCCACATAGATGCTTAGGTTGGCCTTGGCCTCCTAAAATGATATAAAATACGTTCACTAGATTTATTATTAAACTATAACCTATTAACACAATAATGAGCTTCCTTAGCCATAATCAAGTAACCACAAGTGAAGATTACCATCATTTCAACAACTAGATCCTTAATATGCAATTCAATTAACTCATATTAATGCAATTCACTATAATTTCTCGTTAATATATAATAATAGCATAATATTGTTTTTAACACTTAAATTGTCTCATCTCAAAGAATTATGGTAGATGTCTTTCCCCACTAGGAGATTTATGGACCTACTATAAATACCTAGGTTGGTCTTGACCTCTTAGGAATAATCTAAACCATAAAATAATGTGATTTTTTAACTATAATCAAATAGCCAGAAATGAAAATTACCATCATTTAAACATGTAAATAATTCAAATACATAATGTGCACTCATTAATTAATACAATTCACTATAATTTTAGATTGATTAATATGAGAATCACATAACACTTTTTTTAACACTAAAATTGCCCCATTTTAAGCAGAAACTATTTTAGATGCTTTAAAAGGCTCAAAAAAATTTCTCATACTTTTAATATAACCATTTCATGAATAAAATTATTTACTATATACAAAACCTCCCTAGTTTGGCCTTGGCTTTTTGTTCCTCCACACATTTGGTAAAAATTCTAACAATATGAAGCATGTCCATAGATGAAGTATGTATCCAATTTATGCCTTGTAAGCATAACTAACTCCTAATATTTGAACCTTCTATGCGGATTAGGCATATGATTTATATTTGTAGATGAATATTGACCACCGATGGTTGCATAAATGCTTGCTGAATCGATATTGCAATGGGGAGAATTGGGTGAAAAATAAATTATGCAACTCGTTTTGTGCATCCTTCACTAGCACCAACTTCCAATCTTTCCTAAGTGCATTTTATCAACTCATTAGAAAGCTTAATTCAAAAGAAAATTATGAACATCACATGCATGCCATGAACTGCAACGAGTTGTCCCCTCCAAATCTGGGTTAAATTCATAGATAATGCTTATCAATTCACTAGTATTATGTGAGCTACAATAGCCAATGAACAAATAGAACTAAAATGAATGAGAAAATTAAATGAGAATAACAAAGACGCTTTTGAAGAAAACAAGACATTTTTTAAACTAGTGTATGAGAAAAAAACATTCCACTTCGAGCACCGTAACTGAACATTACATATGAGCTTTTCTTAAAAGTATAATAAATTATACAATGTTACATATGAGCTTCTCTTAAAAGTATAATAAATTGTAAAATGGAGGAAAGACATCTAACGAGTACAAATATATTCTACATCTGATAAATGAGAGTTCCTTGGGTGCACTGTTTCCCTTTCTGAAAGAAATTATTCAAAGATATACGATGAAAAAATATTTATTCAAATTTTTAGTACAAAGCTAACAAAATATTCATTTCATATGCTTTTTTTCCAGGGGTTTATGATAAATTTTTTATTTCTAATCCTACTTGCGAAAATAGCTTCACGCATTTGTGCTTGAAGGTTGCATCTAGCATATTATAGATTGATTTTAAGTCCTTCAAAATTATAGAATTTAATTTATAGCAAAATAAGTCATATTTGGCGAAACTTCAAAGCTAGGGTTTAAGCATAAATGGTGCAGGATTGTTTATAAATCTCATTTAATACAATCTAACAATGAAATGCATCAGTAAGTGCTTCATTGTGTTTATATTTCATTATAGAGATTTTGGTGAAACCATAAGTGGATTTTCCACCTATTCATACAAATAATGATAATCTCATTTTTGTATATCATAGGAAGATGTAGGTTATCATTGGCAGACTCTTTTTACATGTATTTTTCATTACCCTAGGAAAGTAGTCCATGCTTTAACATTCTAAGTGAATTGTAAGTGCTTGTAAGAAGTTTTTCCTCATTCCAAATGTGCATTTTCTAAGTTTGTATTCATAAATCATATTCTCAAGTTTGTACACAACAACAAGGTTGTCCATTTTGTGGCATACTATCATACAATAACTCAAGTATATCATTTTCCCTTGATTTATGCAATATTATTCCATTCTTGTACTAGAAAAAGTACTTATTCTTTAGCTTGAAAAATGATTTCATAGTGTTTGATTTGTATTTTTTTGTAGCTAATATATATCTCATATTTCATTCATTCAGTAATTATATCTTAACTCTCTCTATATAATGGTGATTTATGCCCTAGCTCTTCTTTGAATATTCTTAAAGCATATTATCATTTGATTGGCATTGGTATGTCTAATTACATATTGAGTCATGTGTTACTTGAAGTGAATGTATTGTGCATACTATGCTATACTTTACAAGTCCACTTTCATAGATTGGGATACCTCCCATGGCTTCAAGGAGTTAGCCTAAAGTGAAGGGGATAATGCACTAACGTGACAATGGCGTGTTTCCCAAGTGTGCTTACTCTTGCAGCAACACATGACTTTCATAATTGTATTACCTTGGGTGCTACCACTACTAACACAAGCTTTAAGAAAAAAACCTAAAAGATAAGACAAATCCACACAAAATAATGTTTCTCACAAAAAAAAACAATAAATTTTGGCAAAAATAGAGAGAAAGATAGGGTGCATTACCTTATAAGTGTTGGAACAAACAAAAACCACTAAAAAGATTATATTATTTGTAGGTTAAGAAGGTACAAAACCTTAAAATAATTGTGTAAGGAAATAGGGCTAGAAAACAATATTTTCAAACAATGAATAGAAACAAGGAGAATGTTACCCTAAAAGGGAACACATCTGCAAATATGCCCTTATATTCATTGAAAAACCTCATAAATATGTTTTTGTCCAAAACAAAGTTGGAAATCCCTCATTTCAAACTTGAAACAACTTGAAAACAATTTTGGATAGGGAAGCAAGAGTACACACTAGCTTTGATACCCTTCTAAATTGATAAAGATATTGTTAAAATGTGTGAATACTTCAACAAACTCTAATCCAACATACAACTTAAAAAGTAAATATAACATAAAGAAAATTTAACACATACACAAGAGATATGGTGCATGTAAGCAAAAAAATTAGTCACTAAAGAATACTAGATGATATACAAATTGTTCTCGAGGTGAGAATTTATATACAACTAATGGGGTTATAGACCCACACAAATTCTTATGTTGGCCTTGACCTCCTAAAATGACATAAAATATGTTCACTAGGTTGATTATTAAACCATAACTTGTTAACACAATAATGAGGTTGCTTAGCCATAATCAAGTAACCACAAGTGAATATTACCATCATTTCAACAACCAGATCCTTAATCTGCATTTCAATTAACTCTTGTTAATGTACTTCACTATAATTTCTCATTAATATAATAATAGCCGAATACTCTTTTTTAACTCTTAAATTGTCTCATCTCAAATAGAACTTATGGTAGATGACTTTCCCCACTATGGGAGATATGGACCCACTATAAATACCTAGGTTGGTCTTGACCTCCTAGGAATAATCTAAACCATAAAATGATGTGATTTTTTAACTATAATCAAGTAACCACAATGAAAATTACCATCATTTAAATATTTAAATAATTGAAATACTTAATGTGTAGTCGCTAATTAATACAATTCACTATAATTTCGTATTGATTAATATGAGATTTGCATAATATTTTTTTTAACACTAAAATTGTCCCATCTTAAGAAGAACCTATTTTAGATGCTTTAGCGGGCTCGAAACTTTCAGTCATACTTTTAATATGACCATTTCCAAAATAAAAATATTTACTACATGCAAAACCTCCCTAGTTTGCCCTGTTGGCCATCAATTTTGGTCATCTTTTCCTATCCTGAATCCATGTATCTACCACCATATTCCATCTTATTTCACCTATATATTCCTCATTTTAGTCCTATTTTTCATATTTAGGCAACTAAATTATTTTTTTCATTTTTTGGAAACTTTTGTAAAAGTTGGGTTTTAAGAGTAAATTTGGACTGCATTAAAAATTCTCGTAATAGCTTCATGGAAGTCATATGTGCAGGACACCTGGGAAAGATCTGAATGCATATTTGGAAAGTTTGGGAACCACAGATGAAGAAACACCTATTGGTTCAGTTAAACTGAGCAAAAACAAGCTCGGTCAACTCTGGTCAAACTTGACCTGTCATTCAGGAATTCCTAGTAAAAAGGAGCAGATTTATTATTTTGTGGGATTTTTCCTGATTTTGTGAACCAAACTTCATGAGTTTGACCTATATGAATAGATTATGATTTATAAGGTTGTTAGTGCCATTATAACAAAGTTTGTTTTTTATTTTCTTATTTAAATAGAGTTTATGGACCATTCAAAAAAAGTGTAATTTTGTATTAAGATTATTGGAGACTTTTGAGATAATTTGAAGAATCATTTCTACTGTTCTATTTATTGTTCATGTTGTGGATGCTTTATTAGGTTAGTTTTAGTTGAAGAGTTCTTCAAGTGTACAAGGCAAGGTTGAAGGGCCCCCATACCAAGCTAAGTACACTTTGGTTAAATTTTGTACAAATTATCATAGTTTTGATTCAATATTTCTTGTTTCAGTTTTATGACTTAGTTACTTAGGTGTGTTATGATTTATGTCTGATTTTTGGATGATTTTGGTTTGAAATTTAATTTGTGTACAAAAGGACAAACAAAGATTTAAGTTAAATTCTCTTTCAATCGAATTATGAATCACAACTAAAAATCATCACTTTACATTTCTTGTATTGTTTCTTGAATTCCAGTTTATGATTGGATGGTAATTTTGTTGCAGTATAGCCCCAAGGGTTAGCTCAGTTGGTCAAAAGTGCCTCGCCGTTCAATAGGTCACAGGGTCCATTCTGCCTAAAGCCCTTGGGATTAGGCCTTGCTAGTGGGTCGCGGGGCTGGATTCTCTTCAGCGTCGATCAGCCTAGATTTTTGCATGGATGTAGCGGTCAGCTATTGACCAAGGTGTCTGTGAACCACATCCAAAAAAAAAAAAAAAATGTTTTTGGAGTATAACTGTGAGGAAGGACAACCAGGACCTCCTAATTTAGGAGTCTCTTCTCTTGCTTTCCACACATCAAAAAATTTTTCTCTTTAGTTTCTCTTCTTGAGGACAGTACTATGGGGAAGAACAACCAAGACCTCCTAAGTTAGGTGCCTTTTCCTTCACTTCCCACATCTTGAATCATAGACTTTTTAGTTTCTTCAAACTTAGAACTTATATGTAATATGCATTTCCCTTGACCTTTGAGCATTGCCTTCCAAAATTGAATTATCTAAAATCCATATACTTTGGATGTGCTTCCAAGTCTATAAACCCATATTGTCAAGTAAGACACCTGCGTTAGTTTACTTAGTAAATTGACCTGACATTTTTGGTGCCATTGTCTGGGAAGCACATCCATATTTAATCAAAATAGGAAGATTTAAACAAAAACATAAATAAAAATTTGTTGTTATGATTTTTCCATTATGATTCAATATGAATAGAAAAAGATATGAAAAAGGTAGATACATAAAACAAGACCCCCCAATGACTAAACCATTGGTAGAAGCATGACTACCGACATTTGAATTAATTACACCAATTGTAGGAAAACCAACTTTGGAAGAGTTAGAGGAGAAAAAATGTTTAGGAAAAAGGTTAACGCTTGTTGAAATATAAACTTTGTTAGCTTATGAAGTGAAGAGAAAACAAAAAAAAAAACAAGAACATCTTCCATAGGAAAAAAAAAAGAGATAAGAAAACCAATTGATCAGCCTATTCTTGAACAATTAGATCGGCCTATCCTTGAACAACTAAATCAACCTATCTCTAAACAAACAAAACAAGCTGAAAACACAGTCTCAATTCGTTACAGAAACATTTAAAACTATTGAAAAAGATATGGAAGAAGAAGGGCAAGATCTAATATCCTAATATTAACTCCAGAACAAAGTTTACAATATGAAAACCAACAAAAGGAATGGTAAAGAAAAAGAGAGGAAGATACGAGAAGAGAAGCAGAAATAAAAAGAGAGGAAGATGCCAAAAGAGAATATGGTCATAAGAGAAGACAAGATGTAGAAACAGATAATGATAAAGAAGCTACTTTTGGATTCCTAATTTTAGATACTAGAGCAATTCTCGGAGAAGAGTTAAAAATGAAGAATATTCCACCTTCGATTTTACCAAATTTCTATGGAATGTCTTCTGAAGATCCTAATTAATTCATGTTTGAATTTGATATCTTATGTCGTACTTATGGTTATACTGATGATACACATAAGCTTCGTCTTTTTCCTTCTACTCTTAAAGAAATTGCATTAAAATGGTTTATGGGATTAGGAGAACACACTATTACTTCTTGGGAAGACATGAATAATTTTTTTTCTTAAGAAGTATCAACCCTATTGTATGCCTAGAGATTCAAGAGAATATATTTTTAGGATGTCTCAACAAGAATATGAGAATTTGGAACAATAATTAGAACGATTCCTTTACAACTTATAAAATCCAAACAACATTCTTTAAATCCTGATACCATTCGAACATTTTTTGTCAAAGGAATACGAGATGAGTATCTTGATATTCTCAATGTGATGGGCAAAGGAGGTATTTCATACTTACCATTCGATGAAATTTTTGAATTATGTCAGAAGTATTCTAAAGGTAGAAACAAAACAGGAAAAAAAGATATAACTTCAAGAGCTTCTAAATCAGCAACAAGAGAAGTAACAAGAGCAGAAATAGGGAGTTTGTTAGAAAAATTTAAAACTGATATTTTGAGCACCTTAGGAACACAGGTTGATGTACTGAAAGAAAATAAGAAACAAGAAGAAAAAGAAAAAATACCATTAATCTTTGTCCTAAGTGTAAGAAGAAGCATCAATTACGAGAATGTCCTTTAGATAATATACATGTTCGTAGACTTTGTACAGAAAATCATGTCACAGATGATTGTCCAACATTAAATAGTTGCAAGCAGGCCAACTAGAAGAAACTCAAAGATTTTATTATGTGGCAGCAAGAAGAGATTGAAAACCACGTTTTGTAGGTACATCTCAACAATTTCCTCAACAAATTCCCCAAAATTTTCAGTATCAAAATTCATGGAATACTCCTATACCATGGAACACTTGTCTCCCTCAAACTCAACACCAAGGTGGGAGAGGATATGCCTATCCATCTCAATCATTCTATCCATTTCAAGCTTATCCTCAACAACCAACTCAATAATCTTACCCTTAGCAGCCATACCCTCAACAACCAATGCCATTTCCACAACAAAATCTTGCACCCTTACTAACTCAACCACAATAGATTCAGTTTCCATCTTACCAACCACCACCCAGACCAACTCAATTACCATCTCAACCAGTAGCAAATGTGAGAAATAGAGTGGAAAGGCTAGCATATAATGTGGAAGAAACAACATTATTTCCTACATATTATATTCTTCCTATTCAAGACATCCACTTGATGTTTGGAAAATCTGAAAAATTTAATTCGAAGAATCAAATTCAGAAAATTAAAACTATTATGACTCAAACACCACCTTTCCCAGAAAGGTTTATAAAGCAGAAAACTTCAATTTCTCTTCCTCAATTTGATATCTTAAATGAATTAAAGAATTCTTATGTCAAAATTCCTTTGTTGCAAGCTATCAAATTTATTCCAATCTATACAAAAACAATAAAGGAATTATGTATTAAGAAAACTGACAAAAAGAAAAGAGATCCACCCACAATCCAAGTCATTGGCAAATTAGCTAGTCTCATGTCTACAAAAACAACAATTGAAAAGTATATTGATTCTGGGATACCTATGGTTACCATTTCAATCAATAATTTTTTAGTTCCTAAAACTTTAATTGATTTAGGAGCTGTTATAAATTTCATGACAACAAAAACTATGAAGTATTTAAAATTGCCAAATATGTGGCCTACTACTACAATTTTAGAACTAGCAAACAGATCTAAAGTTGTACCGGAAGGAATACTTGAGGACATCATTGTTTCTTTAGATTCATGGGAATACCCTATAGACTTTCTAATCTTGCAACCAAAAACATATCTAGGAGGCCATACTTTAATTATTGGCAGAACATGGTTAGCCAGGTAGATGTCTCCATTGGCTGCAAGTCAGGAAGCATGATCATAGCACATGGAAATGAAAGGAAAAATATTACACTCTATCCTCCTACTCAATCTCCTTCTTTACTATCATGGCTTGATAACCAACAAGAAGAAACTGAACATGTTTTAAGCATTAATCAAGCCTTTAATTTTAGAGAAAAAGAATAAAATGAGGATTTAATAGATCTTTTTATCTTAGAACCTGATATTTCTAAGCAGCTATGAATAACACAATATGAAGTTGCAAAACATCTTTTAAATCAATGTTTTCAGGAAAAATGTACTATCCAATCATTGCAGAATTCATTTGAAAGCATTTTTCCTGTCAAGTCAATTACCAATTCTCAAAGCAAAACCATTAAAATCAATCCTGGAAAGAATCTAAATATTGGTAATAATCTACAATCATCACAAGAACAACATGTAATTGCATTGTTACAGAAATATTCAAAAGTTTTTTCCTGAGACTATACAGACGTGCAAGGAATTTATCCAAAAACATGTATTAACCATATTTATCTTGATGATAATATCAAACCAGTTAGACAACCACAAAGAAGAATGAATCCAATGATAAAAGAGATAGTTAAATAAGAACTACAAAAACTATTACAGGTAGGATTCATCTACCTTATCTCAAATAGTCAATGGGTTTCTCCCTTTGTTGTGGGACCAAAGAAAAATGGAAAATGGAAAATATGTGTAGACTATAGGGAAATGAGAAAAAAAAAAAACATTAAAAGATTATTTCCCATTACCATTCATTGATCAAGTACTAGATTCACTAGCAGGAAAGAAATTATTTTCTTCTCTTGATGGATTTAGTGGATACAATCAGATTAAGATATCATTGAAAGATCGGGATAAAACTACATTTACTTGTCCTTGGGGAATATATGCTTATAATGTTTTACCTTTTGGATTATGTAATGCACCTGCTACATTTCAAAGAGCAATCCTAGCTATATTTGGAGATCATATACATGAACGTGTTGAAGTATACATGGATGATTTTACTGTCTATGGAGGTACATTTGATGATTGTTAAACAACCTTGAAAAAGTTCTAATGAGATGCATAGAGACAAACTTATCCCTCAGCAATGAGAAATGTTTTATGGTGTTAACTGAAGGAAAGTGTTGGGACATCACATTTCTTCTTCTGTAATAAACGTATACCCAGTAAAGATACAAGTCATTGGAAAATTAATGCCACCAACAACATATAAAGAAGTAAGAATTTTCTTGGGATATGCAGGCTATTAGATAAGATTCATTGAAAAATTCAGCAAAATTATTTACCCTTTTTCAAATTACTTGCAAAAGACATAGAGTTTCAATGGGCTACAGATTGTCAAGATGCATTTAAAAAATTGAAAGAAAAATTGTCTATAGCACCCATTCTGAGAGGACCAAATTGTTTATTTCCATTCCACATATCTATTGATGTATCAAATACAGCTATAGGAGCATCTCTAGGACAAAAAGAAAATTAGTTTAACTATGCCATTTATTTCATTAAAAAAATTCTAACTCCGACAAGCTTAAACTATACAGTAACTGAAAAAGAAATGCTAGTTGTTGTGCATCTAGTCAATAAATTTAGGCATTATATAATAGGTTATCAAGTGTTTATTCATATAGATCATTCAACCATTAAATATTTAATGAACAAAACAATTATCAATGGCAAAATTACTAGATGGTTGTTACTAATGCAAGAATTTAATCTCATTATTCTAAATCGACTAGGAAAAGATAATCAAGTGACAAATTTCCTATCAAGACTTCATTCTCCTAGTGATCTTATTCATGTTTCAGACAAATTTCTTGATCAACATCTATTTTCTATAATAGATAAAACCCCATGGTTTGTAGATGTAGCTAATTATTTATCATCTGGAATATTACCATCTCATTTCGCTAGCAAGCAGAAAATAAAAATAATCAGAGAGAGTGTTAGATATAGTTGGGTCAATGGTGACCTCTTCTATACTAGTCATGATCATTTGATACAAAAATGTGTAAGAGAATATTAAATTCTTGATATTCTAAAAGCATGTCATGATGAACCATGTGGTGGCCATTTTGTAGATAAATGAACAACTTACAAGGTACTCAAGTTTGACTACTACTGGCCAACAATTCTCAAGGACTCCAAGGCCTATGTCAAAATATGTGATATATGTCAAAGAATTGGAAGACCTGTAGTATCAGATGAGATGTCATTTAAACCACAAGAACTTATAGAACCATTTGAACAATGGACTCTTGACTTTATGAGACCTCTTAACCCGTCTTCAAATGGAAAGAAGTACATCATAGTATGTACAGAGTATGCTACAAAATAGGTAGAAGCAAAAGCAGCGGCATGAGAAACAAAAGAAATAGTGGCTTCATTCTTCTTTGAAGAAATATTTTTAAGATTTGGGGTTCTAAGACAGATTTTTACAGACCAGGGATCACAGTTCACTTCTAAACTTATTCGAGATCTTACGAAAAAATACAAAATCCAACATAGAAAGTCTACTCCATATCATCCTCAAGCAAATGGACAAGGGGAATCTACTAATAAGGTTCTGGAAAACATCGTGACAAAGAGAGTGAAAATGAACAGAAAAGATTGGTCAGACAAATTACAAGATGTATTATGGGCATATAGAATTACATGGAGAAATACTACTGGATTCAACCCATATCAATAGGTATATGGTAAAGAAGTTTTGCTAGCAATCGAATTTCAAATTCATACATTTAAACTTGCAACAGAATTGGGATTGGACCTGTCAGAATCCCAACAATAGAGAATTATGTCGCTGAATGAACTAGACAAAATCAAACAACAAGCAGTTGAGAATACATCACTGGTACAACAACAAAGAATCAAATGGCATGACAGATTTACCAAAAACAAAATTTTGCATAAGGGATATTAGGCACTTCTTTTCAACTCCAAGTACAAATATTTGAAAGCTATGTTTACTACTCATTGGCTTAGGCTATATGAGATAGAAGAAATCTTTGACAATGGAGCAATCAAGATCAAGACAATTGATGAAGCTGCTATTTCATTTCTAGTTAATGATCATAGACTCAAAGTTTACAATACGTCTATCAACAAAGAAGACTTTCTGAAGAGAGTCTCAACAGAAAACAATATGGAAGTACTGGAACAACATAGTGATATGCCTTCCCTACTTCTAGAATAAAAAATAATAAAGGAGTTTGGTTGTGAAAATCCATAATACTGGCACAATACTAACTCGAATTCATATTGGAAAACCAACTTGTTTCACCAATATGAATTCTCTTTTATGTTTTTCAATTTCATTTTGCAGAATCATCCTCCAAAATTCTAAGACTTGAGGACAAGTCTTAAGATCAGCAAGGGGGAAGATTCATAATAAACCAACAAACTATGCAACTAGTTCAATGTCAAGCAGTTTTATTGCAAAAGGGACCTAAGACATCATAATCAATATTTATCAGTAAGGGACTTGAACAAGATCAATAGCATACGTTATTGCAGAAGAGACCTAAACAATATCAATATCATATGTTATTGCAGAAGGGACATGGTTATTCATCTTAAAATCAACATCAAAGGGACCTGAGAAACAGCTACAAGCATCTACAATCCACCAAAATCATTCAGAAGAATTAATTTTGAGGTCAAGGTATCGTCATCATTAGCAAAAGGTCAAGTGTTGACAAAAGAGCTAAGGTCATCATCAACAAAAGAAAAGCATTGACAATGAGCTATCAAGCGAAAGGAAAGTGTTGTAAGTTTAAAGTATTCTTAATGCCTTCGATTTTGAATTTTTTCTAATATTGATAAACTAGTTTAAACTTGAATATGCAGTACCCCTATCCATGTATCTATCATCCTACATTATCCTACATTACCCTATATCCTACATCACCCTACATTATATACATTTATCTCTTACATTATTCATTCATCTTATTACATTCATTAACCTTATTATAACCTTACATTCATCAATTCATCATTCACTCAACCACATTCATTTCCATTTTTGAGCAAACTTTTTGGCCACATCTCCTTTTTGGGCCAAAAAAAAATTGCCTCATGAAAAATTTCATAAAAACAAGAAGGATTAGTCTCATATGCCTACAAAACAAGAACAAAGAGAATTAGTATCATTACAAATATACTTAACATCTTATTTCAAAAAGAATTTGATTTGAAATGACCCAAGATTATGGTCATTTCAAAACCAGTCAATACATAAGTATATGTAAATAATGACAAAAAAAAGGGCAAGTATGCAATGATAAAGGCATAATAATGGATATGCAACATGCAATGCAAGTATAATGGATCTAAAAATACACAATGAACAAGCATAATGCATAATAAAAAAAACATGCAATGCAAAATTCATAGACTAGTCCTAATAGTGATGAGTATTGAAAGCTCTAAACTACAAGCAGTTACAAGCTATGATACAGCATTAACAAGAAAACAAAACAAGTATCAAGACATGTACAATGGACAACACTTATGTTACAAAGCGGTGATAAGAGTATAAAACCATGATGCATCAAGTGAAACAAGTGGCATATAAAGGTACAAGTGACAGTATGAACAACCAGCTAGTCAAATCGGAAAAACACAGCAACAAATGGTCAAAATATGTTTCAAAGGCTTGCACGCACAATTGAACATTGTCTGCACATTTTTCTTCATCATCACATCAAAGTTTCATCATAACCCAGCTTAAAATCAAAGGACATTGTGTATTCATTGTTTATCCACAGCTTATAGAAAACACGACAAAACAAACCTTGTTTGACTAAGAAATACGCAGAGATTGGAAGAGAACTGCGTGCAAAAAGGAGAACCATGTGTAGTAGAGATAGTGTCAAACCAGGAGGTAACTCCTCAAATGTAATCATATTATTCATTCAAGTTGTTCATTATTATATACAAGATGGAATGTCTTTTCAGTTCATCTCCCAATGACTCTCCGTTTTCTCTATTATTTATTTACACTAATTATAGTTGTTCACCCTATCCCTATGATTAGGTGTCAACAGTTCCCCCCTTAATCTGAAGGGATGTTGGTGAGTCCAAGCATCGTTCTGAATATTTCAATCGTTTCTCTTATAAGCGCTTTGGTGAAGATGTTTGCAATCCACTCATTAGTGGAACAATGGTGAAGATGGATTGTTTTGGCCTCAACATGATGTCGAATGAGATGATATTTTGTATTGATGTGCTTTGTTCGATCATGGAACTTTGGGTTCTTGGCCAACTTTATTTCCGAGGTATTGTCGATCATGAGTGGAGTCAATTGTACTTGTTTTACCTGCAAATCTTCCAAAATTTTCCAGAGCCACACAATTTCTTTTGTTGCCTCAGCTGCTACCACATATTCTTCCTCTATTGTGGAATCTTTTGGAACTTATTGTTTGTGTGATCTCCAGGAGACAACTCCTAATCCAAGACTCATAGAATAACCCGGAGTAGATACCCCAGTCTCTTTGTCTCCATCGATGTCTAAATCAGAGTATTCCAAAGTCTTGAGTTCCCTTCAAGTACTTTAGAACTCTTTTTGCAGCAAACCAATGTCCCTCACAAGGCTTTTGCATAAACCTAGAGAGGATTCCAGCAACAAAAAAAATGTCTGGTTTGGTAGTAGTTAGGTAGTTGAGACTTCCTACAAGCTGTCTATACTTTGTTGCATCCTCAAATTCTTTTCCTTCAATGGATGTGAGCTTTAAGTTTTGTTCCATTGGAGTAGTAAGAGGATTGTATTCAGTCATGCCAAACCTATTCAACAAATCTCCAATGTACTTCTTTTGAGAAAGGAATATGGACTTTGGATGTTGAGTTACTTCAATACCAAGATAGTAATGAACATAGCTCAAACCAATCATTTCAAAACCTTTCCTCAATTCCTTCTTTATGGATACAATTTGGCTCTCATCTTTCCCTGTCATCAAAAGATCATCTACATATACCACAAGATATACAACTGTTTTTCCAACCTTCTTGACAAACAAAGTTGCATCATCAAGATCATAATGTTTGAAATTGATTTTCAGAATATGCTCAATTAGTTTTTCATACGAGGCTCATGGTGCTTGTTTGAGGCCATATAAGGATTTCACCAGTTTGCATACTTTATGTTCATGTCCTTTTATAGCAAATCCTTTAGGCTGGGACATAAAAACATTCTCTTTTATATCTACACTCAAGAAAGCAGTTTTTACATCCATTTGATGGACTTTCCAACCGTTCTAAGCTACTAGGGTAAAGAGTGTCCAGATGATAACCCATTTTGTTGTGGGAGAAAAAGTATCCTCATAATCGACCCCTTCCTTCTGTGAAAAAACATTTGCCACAAGCCTGGCTTTGTGCTTGTCAAGTGAGCCATCAACTTTATACTTTTTCTTGTAGACCCACTTGCAGCCAATTGGTTTGTTTCCCAATGGAGGATCAACCAGCTTCCAAGTGCCATTCTTTATCAAGGCATGATACTCCATTTGCATTGCTTATTTCCATTCATCATGAGAAGAAGCTTCTTTGAAGGAATTTGGTTCAAAATCTGTAGACAAATTCAATTCACAATCATAAGAAACAACCATATCAACAGGTGAATCAGAGTCATCTACATCACCTCCATTTTGCCGGGTTGAATTTCTAGTTCTTGTCTTTCCAACCTCATCATGATGAACACTTTCAAGTGTCTTTGTCAACCACTTTGGGGGACCTTTTTGAGATGGTCCAGGCTACTCTATTGATTGAGTTGGGACTGAATCAAGATTGAGTCTCCCAATTCCGTCAATCACATTAGTCAAAGTATCATCCATTGTTGGAGTTTCATGTGGGGGAGAGAGTGCTTCAGAAGAAGATTCCATAGGTTGCTCTAGTGTAGGAATCCCCCCTTCAAGATGTGAAATTTGATTATCAAATTATTGAAATGATTTTGCATTTGCAAATCTATCCAAGCGATCAAGTTGTCGCTCAACAACATTGTCAATTTTGGATGATTCAAGAAAGATTACATCTCTATATACCACAAAATTTTTATTGACTTCATCATAGAGACGGTATGCTTTGGAGGTGTTTGAATACTCGAGGAAGATACACTTACGAATTCTTGCACCAAGTTTGTTTCTATGTACCTTTGGTATCAAGGCATAACATGTGGAACCAAAGACCCTGAGATGCTTTACCAAAGGAATATGCCCGTACCACATTTCATAAGGAGTCTTGTTTCTAATAGCATTAGATGGACATCTATTCTTTACATATACAACACATAGAACTGCATCAGCCCAAAACATCATTTTTACATTTTTGACAAACATCATGAAGCACACCATATTTAAGATTGTCCTATTCATTCTTTAAGCTACTCTTTTCAGTTGGGGATTATAAGGCACAGTTGTCTGATATTTGATTCCATGTTGACGAAGATATTTTTCAAATTCATTTGAAGTGTATTCTTTTCCATTATCAGTGCGAATAGAGCCAATATGAGATTTTGCATCATTTTTAATCCATGTAAGAAAGTTCTTGAATGTTTAAAAAGCATCAAATTTGTTCTTCAATAAATAAACCCAACACATTCTGGTGTAGTCATCAATAAATTTCATCATATATTTATTTCCATTTGTAGAAGGAACATGCATTGGACCACATAAATCTGAATGAATAAGTTCAAGTTTTCTATGTGCTCTAGAATGTGAATCATGAAAATAATGTTTGCAATGCTTTCATAGAATGTAAGCATCACATTGCTTAAGTTTCCTAGGAATTGTGGGCAAACCAGTAACACCATTTTTCTTCAACAAGCGGAGGTTTTCATAGTTCAGGTGTCCAAATCTAGCATGCCATAATAAACTTGATTGAAATGTACCTTCTTCATAATGAGAATTGTATGATAAATTTTGTGCAAAAGCAGAGGTACCCTATAGCTTGAGAAGCCTTTCTTCTTCTATCCCTATCATGACAAGTGAGTGGTTTGATGGTTTTCTCACCTCAAGCTTTCCATCAAACATATGAATGGAGTGTCCTTGTTGGTGGCCGTGGACCAAGGACAACAAGTTTCTCCTCAGTTTTGGGAGATAAAAAAACATGATGTAGAAGAAAGTATGGAAGACCAGGAAATTTAAGCCTGATTGTACCAAGCCCAGATGGCTTGAGTTTTGATTTGTCTGCAAAGTATACTTCTCCATGAACATTGTCAGTAAATTCTTCAAAAAAACTGTTCTAAAATTCATGTGGCAAGTTGCTCCTAAATCAAGCAACTAATCATTTTTCCAAGAAGCAAGTGAAGCATTAAATAAGTCTTCATTTACTCCAATATTATAGTGTGTCGCAACATAGTGAGTGGATTCAGGTGCTATACCTTTCTCTTTGTCATTAGTTTTACCTTTGGGTTGGTTCCGTTCATGCTCAATTATGTCCCAAGGCAACTTGCATGTGGATGCATCATGTAATCCATCTCTTTTGCAGCGTATGCAGTGCAAATCTGACTTTTCTCCTTAAGAGTGTTTACCCCCCCTACCTCTGAAATTTCTTCCTCTTCCTCTTCGACCACCTCTTCCTCTCGAAGAATTTTGAGCAATATTCTTCTCTCTATGTGCAAGACACACAACCTCTTCAAAGGACTGTGGAGTTGTCTTCTTCCTAAAAGCTCTCTCTTTCAACAATTTTTTTCACAAAGAAGTCAAAGGTAATAACTTTGAGGTTTCCATTTGCTTGCAATGACTCAAGATAATTTGAGTAAGTGGAATAAAGTGCCTTGAGAAAATCTATCAGAGGAATGTCCAGTTCAACATTAGTGACTTTGATATCATGCGTAATAGATTTTACTTCTGATGCAAGAGTAAGAGGATCATTATTTTGTAATCCAAGGGTGAACAATTTAATCATGAGTTGAACAACTTCAAGTACAGAGTGTGAGTCATAGAGTTCCTTCAATTTTTGTAAGGCTTTGAAAGCATTTGAAAATGGCGAAATAAGGTGACTCGCCTCTTCATTTACTGATGTTGCAATCAATGCATATACCTTGTTGTTCTTATTTTCCCAAATGGTGAATTCCTTATCTGAGGTAGGTTGTTCTGGCTCTTTTTCTCTGTTACAAACACATACTTCTTTCCACAACTCATTAAAAGTGAGAGTGTATTGCATTTTCCGAGACCACTCGGGATAGTTCTCCTTCCCATTGAGAACCACTCCCACAATAGATATCAATGAGTGAATTTTAAAAATATGTACTGTGTAGAAAAAATCGCTCTTCTACTATGTACGAAAATGAGGCAGTAGTCTGTAATTTGACTATTGGTTAACTTTGTAAGCTCATCAGCAAAGTTGCATCTTTACACAATTCGTGGACTTGTGGGTTATGGGCCCTCAATATTTTATTAATTTATTTATCACAGCCAGAATGAACACGATTTCTTTAACTTTTATGACCGGAACCCAAATAAATTTAATCTCCTTTATGATCATTTTGCATCCACCAAAAATGTTAACCTATACGCATGTTGTGATGTGATTATCATCCGATCAATAAACTAATGAATGGTTGTGATGGCCAGAACTCAACAAGGTTTTAAACCCATTCTATAAAACCTTATTGCATCCGAAATTTAAATTAACTCACATGCATTTTCCGACGGGATATGTGTCTGATTACCCATTAAATAGAAGGTCCAATCACTCTGAACCTTAAACCCTTTTTAACGATTTTATCGGATCCCCTAGATGAGGTAACTTGCTTGCAAATTCCCAAGCGATCACGTTGGATCTTCTTAAATCCGGTTTTGTACGTTAATTTTCCCCCGAGGGTCCCGCTTATCTAACCAATCACCATCGGTGCCTCGTTCACTTCTCCTTTTATCAAGCGCTTCAATCTGCGTCATTGATCTCATTCTCTAGATCCAATGAATATCATGTCGTCTTCTCACCAACTAACCCAGACAATCTCTATCGTCAATGTGACCTGTTCAATTGAGCAGTTGTCACGCAATCTCACGTGAAATCTTTCATGACCGATATCAGGTCAAGAGAACACGAGAAGAGTGTTTTTCCTGTGCTATGTGTTGCCCGCTATGGTTAATCACGTGAATTTTAGGAATACAGTTTACAGCCTTTAGGGAACGCGAGATACCGCTTCCCACTTATCAATACCACCCACGTGCTTAATTCATACTTTTAGTAAAGGCGCTTAAGCAAAGGTTTAGCGCTAAAACTCAGTATTAATGTTCAACACTAATTGACTGTGATTTATAAATAAAAAGTATGAACAGAGAAAAATACCTTTCATAACCAGTTAAACATCTGCAGCAGTTTCCAAAGAGGGGTAGCAGTTGCGAGAGAAGGGAAAACCTGCAAAAGGTCAGTTCTGCAAAATAGGAAGAACATAGGCAGAAGGGAGTTACAAAGTAGAGAGGGAAGCCAAAAATGATGTTGGCTCTAATACCATGTCAGATGAGGAGGTAAATACTCAAATGTAATCATATTATTCATTCAGGTTGTTCATTATTATATACAAGAGGGAGTGATTGTTCAGTTCATCTCCTGATGACTCTCCATTTTCTCTATTATTTATTTACACTGATTACAGTTTTTCACTCAATCCCTATGATTAGGTGTCAACAAATAGCTCGAGGAATTGCATGGAGAAATAAGGAGGAGCATTGTGTTTAAAAGGAGGAGAGATAGGACAGCGCAAACCCAATATTTCCTCTGCACTGAGCAGACATATTCTCCACCAAATCCCATAAATTGTGCAGTGATAAGGTAAGAGTAGATTGTTGAAAATAATACTGAGAGGGGGGGTGAATCAATATTATCTAGTTCTTTTACCAAATCTTTGTTATTTACACTTGAATTATTTTTGCATGTCAGTACCATAAAATAATGAGCATGAACAAGAAAAACAGACAGTCACATCAAAGAACACCAGATATAAGGTGGAAACCCAATGTGGGTGAAAACCACCTGCTGCAATATGTCTCTATCTTCTTTCAATTTAGAAACTCCTTTTACAATGGTCTTGTACTGGGGCAGTCCTTTACCAGTACGCAGGCTGCAACCTGCAGAGAGCTACAACTCTCTCTCGTTTTCCAGTCTCTCCTAGAAGGGAGCTACAACCCCCTACTTCTTTTCAAGGACACTTTTCATAAATTTTCAAACTGGATCCATATACATCAAA